>QVOB01007455.1:0-44173 GCA_014839585.1 Pseudomyrmex concolor
CCATACGATTTCTTGAGAACGAGCTGCTTGCGATTTAAAAGAACGGTCAAAAATCGAGCAATACTAAGAGTAATAATTATCGGCGCCGGCCGGAAGTAGGTGGTAGTTTAAGCGGACAAGATCGCATAAAAAGGGATGAAAGGACAAGCCGATCGGGATCGCTCGCTTAATACGGGCCGGAGAATTAGTCGGTACCGATAATGAGAGGTCGCTTCCCTTTGCCTTCTTAGTTGGCAAATAAGGGTGTCATCGTTAAACTCTTAGTAAAGTAAGAGAAAATAAAAGTGAAAAAGAAAAATCATTCTTTAGAAAAACATTTTTATAATCAAAATTACACAATATTATTTAAAAATATAAAAAGAAAAAAATATGAGAAATATAAATATAAAAAGTATTTTTTTTTAACAAGGAAACTGAGATTTATAAAATTATACACAGCTTGCGTATGTTAAAAAATTTATAATCTGCACTTTTAAAAGTATCGTAAAGCTCTTCGTAAGTCAGTTTATTCTTAGGTAGTTTATTCTTGACATTTACCGTAATTAGAAAAGGTCGCTCGTGAATTGCCATCTATAATCTACGGTGATGTATTTTTATGAACTTAAAGAAGCATGACAAACTGCGGCGCTATCGGTAGACGGAGGTTTTAAAAACCAATATGTTTGTAAAAAAAAAGCACAAAGTCTATTATAACAAAATAAACTTTGAGTAGAAATCCACGCAACACATTGTGTTTTTATTTATTTGATCGCGTAATCTAATTAAAGAAGCCATCCAAGTTTATAGACTTACAAGAACGTAAGTTTTTGATTTAACAGATAAAACTTTATACTTACAAGATTATGTATCGTGTCGCTAACATTTCTTGTCTCAGACTTTATTTAATTAGAAAATTAAAAGAGAAATAGAAAGAAAAGCTATCAATTCTTCTTTAAAAAATATAATCTTATTTTTATTATACATTTATTATATATATCGTTACTCCTTATAATTACATAAGTGTCACATATTTTCAGTTTATTGCATAGTGACACTTAAAAAGTCATGTTCTTTATGATCACCAAATATTAAACAACAATATTCATAAAAAAGGTAAAAATTTGAAATCAAAAGACTTCTTTACCTAGGGAAACGTATGAAGTAAATCTTTAAACTGCTCTCTTTTAAAATTTTCGGTTTGGAGTTACGGAATTATACGTAGGGAGTGACGATATATTGTATATATATAAAAATTCATATTATTTATTTAATAAATATACGTTTAAGATACGAGTAATAGACAACTGTGCGCATTGTTGAGGTCGAGAGATTGTAGTTGCAACAGTAAAGCAATAAACTTGGACCCAATTAATCTTTTCCGTTGGGTTCTTCGCACGCACGAACGAGGTTTCTCGAAGCAACGCACCGCCAACGCCGAAGACCGATTAATCTTCCCGCGCGAAAGTTTCCCGAATCACATAGAAAACACCGCCGTAAAATTAGCTAACACCACTCGGTGAGAATCTCCCGGATTTCTTCTCTCAAGGCATGATGCTGCAACTATAATCCGCCATCGCAGTAGACGCCAAGGAATCGTCCCAGTGGGGACGAGCTTCGCGCCCGATCACCCTTTGTTTGGGAAGCGAATCGCCGATTCATCTTGGGGTATAATTATTTTTCGTAGCAACAAACTTTAGACGATGCGCCATGGGGAGTCTTTCGGAGCCACAAAATCCGTGCCGCATCGATATTGTAAATTCGTTACAGATGATTTCGCACTATTTCTTACGTTAACCCTCTCAAAAAATTTCTCATTGTGTTGCAATACTGTATATTATATGACAACTGCAATATATTGAATCTTTTTTATAAAAATTTCTAAAAAATACATATAGATAATAAAACACATGTGGATAATAAATAAGATACATCTGTTTTGCGATCCTTCATGCGTAGTGCTTTTATATTTATAATTGTGAAGATCCTCATGGGATAACGTATTCTCGCAGAAAAAAAGTTTTTCGAGAAACAAGCCTGACGATAGACTGTCGGAGAGATTAACTCTTCCTCTTGGTTCCAAAGGGCGAACAAAAGAACGGAAGGTCCTGTGACACGAAGGAAAGAAGGCGACACGCCGTTATTCCCCAGACGCTTTATCTGCCTCTCGAAGAAACAAAAGTTCGCCACCGCGACGACGACAACGACAAAGATGGCGACGGTGGTTGGCGATGCTCACGACTATCGATCTTTTCGCCCTTTCGCATGGTGGTCCCTCGCGGGGAATAATGTGCGGTGTCGGAGATATACCTTGATCCACAGATATCCAGCGGTCACGATCTCCGCGAACTTTTATATCGGAGAGTTGTTGAAGGAAGTTTTTCGGCGCGCGTACTTCAAAGAAGTTCTCGCAGAAAGCAAGAGAGAAAAGAGAGAAAAGAGCGGGAAGAAAGAAGAGAGAAAAGATCGTCAACAAGTCCATCGTCAGTGCGCCACCATCAAATATTCTATGAATTCCGAGTCGGCTTTGTGTCGGAATACGGCGATGGCGCGTCGCGAAAGGAGATATTTCGCCGCATTACATTTTTATTGAAAACTTTTGCAACGCGATAAAATATACTTGTGCGCCACATTTTCTTGCTTATATTTATTTATTTATATTGCGATGCACACGAGCTTTCTATAATTTTCATAATCGATAAAATTGTTTTGCAATATTTCCAACCTATTATTATATTATTATTTCCCTTTATTTTTCTTTTTCATATCACGCAATGTCTATACGAATGTTTATCGTATTATTCTTGAAAGCTACGATGTTATAACATGAGACTTACGATAAATTTTGCAAATAAAAGATATAAATAAACATTATTTAACTCTCAGCATGCGTGACGTGTAATTTATTTTACATTTTATTTAAATAAATTTAAAACTTACTTATAAATATATAACACATATCAGTATATAATATAAAAAAAAAGTTTTCTGTAATATATTAACCGTTAACGTTGCTATTTCTTATATCTCGCGCTTAAGAGCAGTTGCGCGAAAAATGACGATCTCATCAAGAAGTAATACGATATAACGCTAGTCCGCAATTGAACAGCGAAAAGAAACCTTTGAACTGGCAGAAGCCATAATTTCGCAAAATGAGGTAAGCTTCGTCTATCTCCTCCTCGGGACGTCCCTCAAGGCTGACATGGGGTTACACCCCCTTTTCTATGATCGCCCCATCGCTCCGACCAACCCCCTTGTGTCATGTTGGGGTTGCGCGCTGCACAACTGACCAATAAGCTATCCCTCGCTTATGTCCACACCGACTATTCGATCGATAGTTACAGTATCCATATAACTTTCTCCACCATCAGTTCTCTTGTAACATGCGCTTTGGCATTGCACGATATTTCGCAGAAATAAATAATATGCCTCGCGCTTTTTCCAACTTTCAGCTCAGTTTGCTTCAAAAAACATTTTCTCGTTGTTACACTCAGATAATACTTTTGATATTTAATTGTTAGCTACTTTACTTTCAGCAGCACATGCAATAATGATAAAGAGCTCATAATTAAAATAGTTTAATAATAAAACCTATTATTGCTTAAAATCATAAAAAAAACTCGGCAACGTTTGTTTCATAATTTTTATTTCGAATTCATGATAAAAACCGCACTTTAAATCAGCGAGCTTTTCAAGTAATCTATCGAAATGATATAAAGCTAACAAGAGCGCCAGATATTTAAAAGAGCCACTTTATTTTGCATCGTTGCATTTTTATTTGGTCGAGCTTTGCGCAGTATCGGGAGAAACTTTTCCATTAAAATCTGCTGTGAAAGTTGCTGACGACCATCGATAAGACGCTCTGACGTAATTAATAGCGGCCGCAACGAGATATGGCTAAGTCGACGACGACGAGGGAGAAAATAATGGCGAGCTAAGAAGCTCGTTGCGGCGCGCGGCACATTCGAAAATACCGCCGAGATGAGAACTTTCTTTATTTCGAATTTTTCATGTTCTTTGAATTATAAAAACTTTCAAGAAAAAACTTATCCTTACATAAAGATTAAAAGTTTGATTTTGGAATAACTTGTACAAGAATATAATAACAGCAGATAAAGAAAACAAAACATCTCTTGATCTGCGAGAAAGTTGTGTATATACGTTCATTCTGATATTATAATGTATATTATAATGTATATACGCGCTTATTAAGAAACGTAATAAATTGTCGGAAGCTTTCCCCACATTCTCAACCGATGAAAGATCGCTCAGAGTGGATTGGCCGTTAATCAGCAGTGAGGAGCTACTGATTTAAGAATTTTTAATGGCCGATTTCTCCACCTACTCGCGGCGTTCTCTCGCCATGGAAAACGCCGTCGATTAATTCGAGGACAGCGACATTTTTGCGAAGAAGTTTCTTTCTTACGAAGACAATGCCAAGGGATCTCGGAAGTTATAAAAAGGGAGGATTCGAACAAAGGGTGCGAGAACGTTGGAACAAAGAACAGATAACAGGACCGAGCAAAAAAACACGGGACTGAGGAAGAATCCACGCGCCCATCTTATATTATATAAGATCATTCCAAGCCAAAGGCATGGAATTTGTTCTTGGCGAGAAAAATTATCTATCAAAAGCAGTTTGCTCTTTCTGCTGCTCGAAAATCTTTGACTTCTCAGGTAGACCAGCATACAAGAACGCTCTGACAATTTAATTATCTCTCACGTTAGAAGATATAACTATCATATTTATTTAATAATATACAAGTCTGAATAGAATATTTTTTAATTGTGGAACACAAATTGATAAGTAGTCAATACTATCGCATGCAGATAATAATATAGTTGTGAAAATGGCAAGAAACTAGAAGTAAAGCGGAAAAAAGAATGGCGTGAGATTTCAAGCGACGAAGAAGCGTATTAAAAAAAAAAAAAAAAAAAAAAAAATTGAAGCTCTCCCACCGCCCATAATTATATCTTCGCCCTCGAGCCATGAGAGATCCGGAGAGAAGGAAAGAGAGAGAAACGCGAACGGCAAGAAGGGGCGGAAAAGAATTGAGGGGGTGGACAAGGGTGCCATTTCTGTCCCCTAAATAATTAATTCCGGCAGCGCCGCCGGCTTAAATGCGCGGAGAATGAGGGAAAGGGAAAAACTTTAGTGTAGGTAGGTATATACCGGGGACAAGTCTGTGCCGGAGAGAGATTCGACCCCGACTCTCGAGACGCTCGCGCGCGTGCGAAATCGATTGCATCGAATCAAGAATACAGCGGAGTGGTATTTAAAAGCTGCTGAGCTTTTTCCTGTGCCGTCGCACTTCTCAGACTCGTAAACCATTATTGTACAATGAGCGAATATCACTTAAATTTTCTTTCTTGACAAAAAAAATATTTGGTCTCTCTCTCTCTCTCTCTCTCTCTCTTTCTCTCTCTTTTTCTCTAGATACACTTTGTCGTTCTAAACAAAATTAAAAATATCTCCTTCTTTAAAATATCTTAAAGATAAAATGACCGAAGAAAAATTGATTGATCGATTGATTGAATCTGAAGGACAGGAGATCACTGCGGTTCCTTTTAAATTAAATCGCTAATCTCTATTCTGCTTTCGCATTTGTGCAAGCTCAACGGTCGGTTGAATTTCGCAGACGCCTCCTTGGAAGAGATAAGACGGAGGATTAATGGTCGCGGCATTAGGACGTAATTTTATGGGGATTATTTTAAAGGCCTTCTTAGATCCAGTGGCTCAGTTGCGATTATCTAGACATCATTAATCATACGCTTCGCTTTAAACTTCGTAAACGCGATACCAAAAACTTTTGAAGCACCATTTACCCGGGCGCCACAAGCTTAGGTAGTTACGGTGTAGCTTTTCGTCTGGCAAGCGTTAATATTCACCGGATAAATAAGAGATGATACAGTTGCCGTCGTAACGTTGTTTGAAAAGTTTCGCATTAAACTTTTGCATAAACACATTAATAAAGTAAACAACATATTTATACAACTCATCATTATAGTATTAGTGCATTATATGTATTTTCTGAAAGATATATTATTCGAATTCAAAGTCTTTTTACACGTTTGGTTTGTATATTTATATTTTTTTAAACATAGCTAATGCAAATAAATATTTATATTTTCTTTAAGATTATCATAGCCTTTTCAAATATCAACTTATATATCAGCAAAGTTATCATTTGTCGCAACCTACAATTTCCATTCTTTTTTGTATGCAATATTCATTTTTAACACAAGTATGTCGTATGTAAAAAATTGTTAAAAAGCTTCTGGTTCGTGCTTTAAAGAATAAAACTGCCACGCCCTGTCTCAAGTTGTTCACCAATCCAAAAGCGAGGGCTTGACCGGTATACAGTATTACGTCAATGTGCTGCAAACTGACTGGAAAGCACAGACAAGGAAGGGTTACAAGAAGGGTTAAATAAATCAAAGCGTTTTGATTGGTTGCGCGCGCGGCGAGTCGACGAGGGAACGTCAAAAGGGTTCGTACAGAATTAAATTGCGAGTTCCGCGCCATTTTGAATTTCTTACGCCTCAGAGCGCCGCGTTTGCTTTAATCCGACAGCCTCATTCATTAATTCTTCTCTTTTGCATGATTGGAGTTAGTTAATTTATATCGCTCGTTTTTTGTGTAAACAATATTAGAGATATGTACTCTTAATTCTGGCCGTATATGCTTGTGCTCGGCATGCTCCTTCGTTGAATCTTCTCTATAGTCAGAATCTTGCTTAATCTCGCGAATGACTCGACTCCGCGAAAAAAGTAACGTAAAGACCCTTGAAATCCACCGACTGAGATCAGAGAAAAGCAAAAAAAAAAAAAAAGCTGTCTGCGCTCGCGCACACACACGCGCGTTGCATAAATATTATTAAGTTTGACCGATGAAGCATGCCCACATCTGCCCGATGAGAGAGAAAAGAAAAGTGAATGATTTTCAGAATCCTCGAAAGCCGATATACGTTTGACAGTGGTCTTTTGTATGAATTTTTTTTAATCTTTCGGCGCATACGACATTGTGTATCTATAAAAAAGTTTTTCACAAGAAATTTTTGATATAAACGCACGTAAAACATACACACATATGTCAAAAGCAAGACTTACTTTTCATTTACAATTAAAAAATGAAAAAATAAATAAAAGTTATCAACGGCATTTGTTTCAAAATATCATTTCTTAAAAGTACTTGTCGCTTGGAGTGTTATATAATTTCATTGATTTTTCTGGTCTGATTTGTATTATTGATAATGTTTTTTTTATGTTACACGTAACATAAAAAAAAATATATATATATGTATATATACTCATGTATGTAATATATATGTAGAGTTATTACGTAAAATTATGCCGAGCCGAAAAATATATGCGACAACACGAAAGATCTACAGATTAGAGATTTGAAGCGCGTGGGCGAGTTAACAATAGAACGCTCATGCCTAACACCTGCTTAGGTGGGAATTAGGAAACAAATATTAACATCTATATTTTCAGCACGATAGATACGAGCAAAAAAGCGATTTTTGTTTGATCTAAAATTTACAACCACAAATTTGAGTTTTTTACATTATTGCAAAACCGAAAACAATCAAAGGTTTGCAAAATTTATCTATGTTTTTTCTTTAGCTCCTAAAATAATTTAAAGTAATTTCGTAAATTTGTTTTTTTATTATATGTGATAACTCTTTAATTTGAGCTCTGTTTTTCTGGCTTATTTTCTTTTTGTTTATCTGTTTCTCTAACGGAAAATATTTTAATTACCCATTTAGTCGTATACATACGCGCGCATATACACATGTTATACAACATTGTGTGTGTGCGTGTGTACGACTGAATACAAAATAAGTAAAATATATATACATATATACAATAATGCCTCGCGTATTTGCCGCGTATTTGCCACATGTTTCTCTTAATATCTCTCTACGAGTTATTCCTACAAATTTCTAGAAGTGTTTCACAAAAAGCCTAAGCCGAGTACTTTCTGCGAAGCACTTCTAGAAATTTGTAGGGATAACTCATAGAGAGATATTAAGGGAAACATGCGGCAAATACGCGGCAAATACGCGAGGCACCACTGTATATGTAAAGTATTATTAAAATCAGAATTTTCAACGAATTTTCTTACAAAACTTCCTTGAAAAAAACACTATTTTCTTTTTGGTTTTATATCCTGCGTGTAAACAGTCTGTAAGTTTTCACGATGCATCGATACAACCCATACGCCTATACTTGACTTCGAATCATTTCTTTCACTTTTCTGAATGAGACAAGCTTGGGCTCGGCATGTTTTGAAGATCGTCTTGTCGCGCCAACAGTTTCTTCTAAACGAGCGTCGTTTTTAAATAGCATAGTCAAACAACAGATTGTATCACCGTATGCGCAGAATTAAAGCATAGAAAGAAAAAAGAAAAAGAGAAAGAAAGAAAGAAAGAGAACATAATACCTGACTTGACCGATATTTGGTGGTTGCTGAGTTTCCGCTTCCGGAAGCACGAGCGCAATAAAAAATGATCCACGAGCCGGAAGGTGGAGAAACGGCGACACCGAGATCTCGAAGGAGGGTAAAAAGCAGCAGCCTGTTGCTGCTCGCGTCGAGCTACCGTGAGTATATGTGTTACGTATGGTTATGTGTGTATGTGCGCGCGCGCATGTGTGTAGATGAGGATGGTACTATACGATGGAACCTCACAGGATGAGTCGGCGCGGGTGAACACACGAAAAGACGACCCGACATCATGTAGTTGCTTAGAGAATCTCTTTTCCTTTTATCTGACTCTGTATCTTGCGAGCTTTCAAAGCGTCGGCTTCATTGTCGCGTCGACGACATAACATCCCACTTGTGCGCGTTCGTTTGCAGCGAGAATTTTAATAGCGCAGCGATAACGATGCGTGTGTTTTGTCACAACGCAAAGCCGATCTCTTTTGAATCTCTCTTGCTGCTACCTCGCCTTGAAATGCGGCGATTCTTTTAGTTACAAAAAAAAAAAAAAAAAAACAGGTAGTCTTATATCTCTGTGCCAGTCAAATAAAACCGTATTTCCATCTGCAAAAAAAAAGTATTATGCACTTGGCAAACAGCATTGCGAAGGTGAGAAAACCAGAGAGAGAGAGAGAGAGAGAGAGAATATGGTCTCGTGAAATTCTTTCAAGGGAACCATTTGTCAGTGTCCATTAGTACGGTGGCAGCGGGACGTTTAGCGCGACACAATGTTAAAGAGTTGTGTATTTGCGAAGTTAAATGAACCTTTGCACCGTGGGCGGCGATTGTGCAGCTGGCGGAGTAGCTGCCTCTCGCTGTCGCGACAAGAAGCTAAGGACGCCTCTTGAGATCTGCCCATGCGAGAAAACTGCGCGAAGATCTGCTGGAAGAAGCGGGGCTGCCGGATGACAAGGCGTGTGCTTCCCTTTGCTCTATAAATAAAAGTAAAACTCTTTGATCGTATGAGTTAACCTGCGTCGTCTTTTGCCTCCGGTGTAACGTCTCCCGTGGAGAAGGCGAGAAAGGCAGAGGTACATCAGAAGATCGAAAGATACGTGTACTCATCTTTACTCCATTCTTTGCTATTCTGACAAACTTAACCATTCTGATGAGAACGTCTTTGTGTGTAAACTTTTGAAAGTCAACAAGTTCTTCTTTAATGGGGAGAAAAAAGATGGAATAAGAAAATATACCGCGGACAAGCATCATTTATCATTTATTGATTTCTATCTTTTTAGTATGTATGAGTGTGTGTGTGTGTAAAACGTCTTATAAAAATTCAATGTAGGTTCTAAAACTTGTCAATATAAATACAGTATATAAATGTCATATAAATATAATTGTTTTTACTAAAATTTATTTATTTAAAAAACTCTTTGTGTGTGTGTGTGTGTGTGTGTGTGTGTGTGTGTATGTAGAACAATTGCGGAAAGATTTTGTAGAATTTTGTTGCAACAATAGATATTAGATAAGTAATATAGAAAAAATAAAAAAGAAAAGCAGTAACAAGGCAATATGTATGATCGTTAGTTAACAGAGTTAGAAACAGTTATTCTCTGCTTAAAAAAAGACTGTTAATTTATTTCTTAACAATTTTTTTAAATATGATCTTATCATAACCTTTAATTACTTTTGCATATCCCATTGTTTCGTTTATAAATATTTCTTCTATACAAAAGTTCATATTATTTAAAACTATAAGAAAACAAAACAAAAAGTATAAAATATACATCCGCAAAAAGAAATGATTTCGATAATAACTTAAAAAAAACTTTTCAAGTATAAAATAAAAAAACATGCAATTTCTGTCATCTTTTTACTTTATTTGGATTTGTAAATGTTTAAAAGAGATCTCCCGGGAGTCGCACCTGCATTTTTCATTCTACCGAAAAGTAGGCGCGTCAAATCGTCAAACTGCACGTTGGCCATCCTGGTCGGTGAGTCACGTAGCACCTTTCAAAAATCCAAATCGACGAAAAATTAAATCAACCGTACGGAGTTTTGCTCGCGACTTCGTATTTTCCTGATGGCTCTGCGACAATGTGTACGGCGGGCTTGAGAAAGACGAGGAATGGTACAATAGTCGAGTAAGGAAGGTAGAGAAAGAGAAAAATATATGAGAAGAGAAAGGACAATGGACCACACAAGCGATTCGCGTTGCTTCGGGCGAAGCCATACATCGTATCAGGATGCCGATCGATTAAGTTGTTAGAATTATTTTACGCGCGACGAAACAATTACACCTCGCGCGTTCGATGCTAAATCGAACTCTTTCGAGATATGTTATTAAACGCGGCCGTGAAACACATCGCAACGTTGCAAAGAGCGCACCTGTCCTACATTAGCGAGCACATAAATCGAACGAATCGATCGAGGGTATACGAGACGGGCCTTAATTTTGTAACGTATCGTAGGCGGAATTTTAAAAACAAAGAGATATATAACGCGAAACTCGAACGCGCGCGCGACGACACACGCATCCCGTATTCCAAACCATATGGCCGGAATATCGGAGCTTTGAGGCGTAGGTATATTTGAAAAACGAGTCAAGTGTGTGTTCTGGAAGAAAAGAGAAATGACAGAAAACATTGATGCGGTTCGAGGATTTCAGTTCGATCGACTTGGAAGTTTTTACGGCTTCTAGAGCTTATTACACAGATGCTGAGAACGAGTCTGCTCAAAGGAAAACCATGAACGGAAGTAAAAGTAAACTCTCATTTATCGCCTATTGAATGCTTCCTCTCTCGCGTGCGTGATCGTACGCATATACATATATATATATATATATATATATATATATATATATACTCGCGAAAGACCTCTCGTCACTGTCAACGTGTCGCGTGAAACGTCGACACAATCTCGTTGTTGACCGGATAAGAGGGACGTTTTTGAATACGGGAATATCCGAATATGTGTAAGAGCGGCCCTATGAGTCTTCGCGTCATCGCTTCGAAAAACGAGTTTAGCAAAAGTGAGATCTTTTCACCCCGTGGCAACATGCGACGAAAGAAGCGAAATCGACGTTCGTTGCTGTGTGTCGACGATCAGAAGAGGGAGAAACAACTTCTAGCCCGCAGACATTGACTTTAACTTGATTGACACGCGCGAATGTCTGGCTTCATTCTGTTTTAGCTGCATAAAAATAAAAACAAAAATGAGATGTACGAGAAAAGGAATAATGAAGAGGAATTTAGAAAAAGTAAAATAGTATAAACATAATTTTCAGCGCTTTGTACAAAACAATAGAATTACATAATACAGAATTACTTTTCAGTAACATTTCAATATAGTTGTATTTATTTAACAATAATCTTTTTCTAAATGCACACATCATAGAAAAAATCGTTATCGTCGAAAATTGAATAAATAATTTATTTTCTCGAAGCACAAATTATAGTGAGAGGGATTTATGGCTCGTGTGATGAAAAAAAAAAAAAAAAAAAAAAAAAAAAAAAAAAAAAAAATACTATTTTCTTAATGCTGTGTTTTTAAATATCAATTATAGAACCAAACGAATTTTAATCGCCTACTAACGACCTGTTGGTTATTATTACTAAAAACATAATAAATCTTAGTTATATTGTTCATAGATAAATTGACGACTACTAATAAGACAGTTTCGGCTTCTCTTCTTTTAATGCAATTGCCTCTTTCATACTTTTACCTTGTTCTTTGAAATACTTGGGAATAGTGGTCAAACCTGTCTTACGTCGCGAGAGAGATTGAGTAACGGGGATGGAAAACGGATGGTGAGGGGTGCAGATCCGGAAGGCCAACCCTCTGCTCACACGTATAACTATATATATATATTTACGTGTGCGCATACACACAAAATTCACATCTCAGACTCACACCCTTGCCTCGAATTACTCACCAGTCTCCGCTTTACCCTCCCGTTTTACTCGAAAATCCAAAAACGAGGGGATTTGCTCGTGCGCGCGAGCTAGGCGCGTGGTCGATTACACTCTTTCTCTTTTTCGCCTCCGCGTGATACCTACGTTCATCTACCTCATGATCGACGATCCCTTTCGAAAGCAAATTTCTCCCTTACAGAGCCTTTTTTCTCTGGTAACTTACTCCGCACGAGAAGTTCACTCTCGACGACCATTCTCGTCCGTTATACAATAATAGCAATTTGATCTGACGGTCGAATTTCTGTAATTATATTGTTTACTAAAATAGTAAACAGTCATGTAAATTTTTGAAAAAATTCAGAAGTTTTTATTACAAAAAAATAAACAAATGTTTAAATTTGTCGGCGTAAATAATTCAAAATAAATTTTATTAATATTACATCATCGAGCGAATTGACATCGCGTATAAAGATGTCGTCGCTGGCATCTGGTCAGTTTTCTGCTTCCTTAAATCTCCTCTTGCGAGGGTAGCCGAATCACACGTCAGTTGCAGAGACGAACGGTTTTTGTGTTGCGGAAAAAAATATCGTACCGGTCTCTCGGGTCGCCGCGCGCCGCGCGCCGTCCGCCACCACCAACGTCGCCGATAGGGTGTAAGAGTACGCAGTGTTCAGATGAAAGGGGGTGAAGAGTAGTGCGGTAGAACGTAGGGTGGTTTTAGGTCCTCCATTCAATTTATCGATAGATTGACAGCTCTGTTAGGCCCTTGTTACGCAGGAGCACGTTGTCGAGTAAAAAAAGATAGACTAAAGGTACGACAGCGAGAAAAAAGAGGCTGGAATGAGCGATATATATATATATATATGCCGTGCATACATTTCTGCGTGAAGAATGCATTGTTTTCACAGTTATGCGGATCGATATCGGTTAGTCGGCAAAAATATTTCAACAATGGAAAAGTTGATCGACATTAAACGTTTTTAGATATAACGCAATTTAGAACTTACATTCTGGATTACCTAAAAACGTTGTACGTCAAACTATTTATTATAACTATTACAATTACTATTAAAATTTGTTAGAAAGAAAAATAAACAAATCAGCCAATTCAGTTATAGATATACAAATTTGAGCATATCTCAAACGCAATTCCGTAGTAAATAAATCGATCAAAATATTAGCAGTGCTTGATCCTTCGACTGAAAGCACGATAGAAAAGCTAATTCTAACACTAGTATTTGATTACGACTCGAAATAGCCAAATACAATAACATTGGACAGTGACATGTCAAGTTATTATCAAGTTGATCAATCGATCGATCCTTGGCAAAATAATCCTGCGAGGAGACGGTGTGCGACTGTAGCGGTCTTGCAGCCAACTCGCGGATCGATTGCACGCCTTATTACTTATTGAACGAGGTAGCCGGAGGTAGCTGACCAGCATCGCCATAGTGCAAGAAGAGCTGTTTCTCTTACTATGAGTAACCATGTCCGTTGCGAAATCCGCCCTAAATCGACCCGATTTCTTTCGAAGCGACCAGGTGCGCTCCTCGGCTTGGTCAACTGCTATACGAAAATTTTATACAATTTTTCCCTACAAGTCCTTTCCTTCTCCCGTAACCGTTCTGTACATCGTGTCTTCCCCCGTATTCGTTCGTTCAGTAAAGACGAACTCGCTCGATCGGAAGTCGCGACTGGACCTTGCAAAGGGATCCTCAAGGAATGGCAGGGCAGGAAAAGTAAGGGCTGCTTCCATCCACTTAAAGAACGTTGTTGCGTGTGTATATGTGTCCGGCACGTCGTGTCGAGTTGACCTTTGTCAATTCTAAATACGCTCTTTCGCAAGAGATGTAAGGAAATCCGTTGATATATAATAATTTCAAACATATAGATTGTGAATTTTGCTAAAGTATCTCTTCTTTCAATATATTAAAAAATTTGTAATTTGAGACATTTGTTACATATTTTATATTAAATACAAAACATGTCAAAAAAATAGTTTTACTTATATTTTTCAAACTAAAATTATGGAGAGACACTTGCGCCGAAATAGATTTTTAACTGCTTATGGCTCTGCAGTCGTCGAGCAAAATTTCGTGGCGGCATCGAATACACAAGGACGATGGAGTCAGTAAAAAGATAAAAAAAAAAAAAAAAAAAAAAAAAAAAAAAAAAAAAACCTTCCTCCTAGACCAGCTGGTGCGTCGGACCGCATCTCGTGTCTATTCGCAGACCACATGTTCGCCAGTGGGCGAGCACCGAATTAATGCAGAAAAGAGGCACAGTGCTCCGCTATTATTAGCCTAGATCATTAAGTGGTACTGGGATAATTAGAAGATTCAGTAATATGTGTCGCGGCTTACTGTCTCACTCGCAACATCGCGTTATCTCGCGACGTTGAGTCGCGTCACGAATTCATATAGAGAAGCATTTTACTAAAAAGTTTACGTCATACCAAGACAAATAGGGAAAATTCTAATTTTATTTGCTATTTAAATCTCAAATAAATATTGATTGCTCCTGTGATAACATTGATTTTTTCACTTCAAACTTTGTTTACCGCAATGAAAATAATGTTCCGAAAATATTTACAGTGACATAATGCTAACATCAGAAACAAACAGCTGATTCACTTCTTTGCCAATCTCTCGACTAATCGCGCACAAAAACTTGCAGAGCCTCGAAAAACGAGATCGTTTTAATATATCTGAAAAAATATTCGAAACGCACGCTTCGATATCTAATTGAAACGATCGCAAGAGAAAAAATTGTTTGAGCGACATAAGGAAGTTTCCAAATCGGCTGTTCTCCGCTGCGAAAAACCGCGACTAACCGTCGCTCGTCGATTACAGATCAAGATATCGATGCGATCCACGGCATTGATCTCTATGTAAAGTGGTTTGATGTGCACAACGGTCAGATTAGGGGATAGATTGGTCGATTCTGCATATGGGTAGGTGAGTAAGAAGAGAAATTCCGTTGAATATATTTCGATCTCTTTGCACGACTTTCTAAAAAAGACCGTAAAAACGCAAAACCGTTTCTAACCGTTTTCATCAAATAACAGCATATTCGTTCACATGAGAAGCAAGAATATATGCGTGCTTAAAAACTACATTCTCATATAAAATTTTTACATTAAAAATAAAAAGTTATAAAAATAAACATTTTTTATAACTTTTTAGTCTGTTTTCTTGCAAAATGTGTGTCATACGTGTACACGTGTATAATAATAATAATAACAACAACAACAACAACGACAACAACAACAACACAACAACAATAATAATAATAAATATTATATAAACTTACAGTATTTAAGTGTTGTATAAGTCCGTCATATTAAATTATGTGGGATTAAGTTGTGAAGAATCTTGCTGTATTTACTACCTATATAATACAAATGTTTAGAATAGAAGCAAGTACAAAAGAGTTAAATGCCTGGTTAATAGCAGCCTGTCAGATAGCAAACCAGTTTTTCAGTTAAGCTGGTCAAAAGTAACAATTGTCACTAACTCGCCATTGTAAGTCGATATTTTCCACATCAAAAAGGTTAAACCTATAATATGACTAGTCATGATAAGATAGTCATCGACACATTCACGCACCGTTTTTAAACTGGCAAATAAGCCGGAACAAAACAGTAAAAAATGTGTAGAATGTATTATTTCTTATTTTGATCCTCTTAACTTTGAACTATTTGTATTATGCGAGAGTTTACATTTTGTACACACTTTACACAGTAATGGAATAGATATAATTCGCAAGAGAGAGAAGAGAAAAATTTTTCATTCTTCATTTATTTTGCGCCCCTCGGTTGTTTACCTGCGAGGTTTTTTTCACAATATTTTGTCAGGTCTATATGCGGAAGTACTTTCGTGTCGTATTCGTGCACGTTCTTTAGATACGGGATATAGGTATGTATAATTCCATCTCTTCTCGTCATCCCTCATCCGATAAATCACATAGAACATTCATCGAACACAAAAAAGATCTTTTAACAGCATCGATTGCTTGGTAGCTCGACATGATTCGAAACTTGTCATCAAAAGCAATCACTTAAATTCTTCTCTTATGTGTTTATATATATATATATATATATATATATATATAGTTTATATACATATATAGTAAGTATGTATATTTATCTTTTAATAGTGTAAATTACTAAAAATTCACTTCATGAATTCATATAGGATACTTGATTTACATCACGTATGTATATGAGAAATATCTATTTTCCCTTCCTATCTAATTTAAAAATTATATTGCAAAAAATTGCGAAATTCCGACGTCGAACATCCAGCGTTTCGGCTCATATTTACTGGTTAAAATTCTTTGTTAGTTTGAAACTACATAAGCCTTAATTCAATTTTAATATGTAATATATATATATAACGCAAGATTTTATTATTTTTATTGAAATCAAATTTTCTTGAATTAATTATTCGAAATAAAGAAATATATGTGTGTGTCTGTGTGTGAATAGCCAAAAATCACTATCACCATCACGTGTTCCATTTCATCTGCAGTGCATATAAGTGCGAATAGAAGAAAGAAGGAAAAAAACCGATATTTTTGATATCATGCCGAAAGAAGGAGTCTTTCTTGTCGGCCGCTTCGCTAATTCGACAATAGTCGCCCTAGATCCTGCCTTGATTCCCTGTTTGGCTTTTTTTTTTTCTGTTTCTCTTCTCTGATCGGTCTTCGTCCCTACACCTTCTCGCTCGCTCGTGCAGACCTCTGTCTTTCCTCCACGGCGACGACAGGCGGCTGACAGAGTGGAGTGCCTAGTGGGACTCTATCTCTATATATATATGTTCTAGCCGTATACGGGAAATGTGATCGTGTGTGCATGTCTCTTTCTCGTCTATGGCACGTACATGCGTGACACTCAGTATACGCATAGAAGAGAGGCATTCTTCTACTTTTTTTTATCGCGGAACAAGCGTGCGTGTGATGGTGTGGTTTCGACATGAGTTCACGGCTGCAGGCACGCGCTGCGCACGCCCGGCGCGCGGCAGGTGAGATGAAAGAGCGAGCAAGAGGGCTGCAGCACGCGCGCGTGCATTCTTGTCTACTTCTCTCCGCACACCCCTTTTGCAAGAGAGAGAAAGAGAGATAGATAGATAAAGAGAAAGAAAGAGAAAATGATCCCCGCGGGGGTAACCGTATCGCCGCGGAGGGCATGTTTCCGCGGAACGGGCTCCATTTGTGAAGAAAATAGCGGAAAAAAGCGGGACGAGACTTTCTTACTCAGCGTCGCGTGTGTAACATTATCATAATCAGAAGACGGCATAATTTTGCTTACTTTGAAGAGAAATGATTTTCTAAGATTCTATAATTATATGTCTGCTTATGTAATCATTTTGTATAAATATAATTTGAACTAAATCTCTTTATTGAAATAAAATATATATAAGGTAATATATACAAGGCTTTTTATATAAAAGATATATATATATAAAGCAAAATTTTGTATATGTGTGTGTGTGGATTATTCATCATATAATCAATATTTTAGATATGCTAACATTTTGCAATTCAGAATTTTTATATTGATTTTATATCTTCCACAACAAGTGGAAGTTCCGGCGCTTTGTAAAAAGAAATGAGGCGTAGTATTATCCTACGCACATTTATGAATTTCTTAATATTTTATATATATAATTCTTATCGCGAATCAACCTCGAAGATTCTTTAGACGCAATGTATTGCAATTTGTACTGCTTCGACAGCTATAAAAAACTTTTGCAAGAAACTCGTTGTCACATACGTGCGGAATTGTCAATATATTATTACAAAAGCCATAGTTCTGCAAATGAATATTGTATAATATTGTGTAAATTGTATATTAATGGATGCATTATAAAATAAGAAAAACTATTCAAGAATCGTATAATATAAACTGACTTGCAATAATTAACATTGTCTAATGTTTATATTAGACAATGTTAATTATTGCAAGTCAGAGAGAGTAACAAATAGAGAAAAAGTTATGTCGATTTCCAAATTTTATTTATTTAACAATTAACAAAGATTCTTAAGCTTCTTGAAAATTCTACGAAATATGTAACGTTTTAAGAGCCGATCGCATTTATTTATTTAGTTTCGTAAGTTGGAGGAAGAAAGTATGTGAGTCTCTGAGATACGTCTGTAATCTACTAGTCTACTATCTATTCTCGAAAAGAGATATATGTTGTCGATCCCATTGTGTGTACTATTTGCATTTCTTATTTTTCGTTTTGTTTTTTTCTGAGCCTCGCACACTTTCTCCCTCTTTTTATTTCTCGCAGAGAAAGCTCAGCGAAGCTAATTCCTACCTTTAAAGGATCACGGTCGCAGGTTCATCCTGTCTTTCGGACATTCCTCTCTTTTCTATACTTGCGCTTGCTCTTTCTACGCAGCAACGCATGTCCCTTTCTGACTCTACCGCCGTTTTCTCACTCGCTTCCTCACAGGACTCATACTTTCACGCGCTCTCATCTACCGTCTATATCTTTTCCTCCTACTTTGTTCTATCTGTTTCCTTCCGACCTTCGTACTCCATCTTCCCACTCCTGCACTTCGTTTCTAACCCCTCGCAACGACGAAGCGACTCGCGCACCCTGGATTGCGATTCGAGAGGGTAGAGCATCGTGATGCTTTGGTGGGGAAATGGAGAATCGCTTGATAGTGGGGCGAACATGAAGCGGCGTGCAAGGGTGGGAGATATTTCACTACTAGGAGCGCAACTCTGGTTGTCACTTAGTATTGGGTTAGGTCAGCCCAGAACAACATCGGTAGTAGTTGGCATCATCGGTCAGTTGCTTTTGTAATCAGAGCTCAGAGACTTTGTTTATAGGATAAAGCAAATAAAACCAATACGCTCTACATGTACACTCTGTCACTCGGCATCGTGCATTTTATCCTACATTCGTTGTGTCGCGAGTGATTTTCAATCGTAAAAAACAAAACTACTGTATGGAGCGTTTTCCGAAGCACGCTCTTCATTTCTTCTTTCGTCGTGAAGACACGAAAGGAGAAACGAGAAAACACAATCAAGGACAGTGATCGTCTTTAGTTTTAACCGCGCCATTGGTGTGTCGCAGTCTCATTCTGTCATTACGAGTGTTCACGTGCCGGGAACGAGTCGATGGAACATTCAAGGGAGAAGGAACCGTAGTATGGCACCATCCTATTGCAACAGATTGTCAATACATCCCATGCATACGCACGCAGGTAATTATATATGACGATTTATGTAAGCGTTACGGATGGAGCATCGAGAGGAAAAATTGTTTCTAAACCGTACGTGTTTTTATTTTCATAAAACTTCTGATTAGTCGTTTGTTTACATCATTGTTTTATGTGTTTCGTAAAAATAATTTTTCTAATGTGATATGTTGTTTCAATACATTGTAGTTCAATGTCTATTTGTAATTCTCTCAACGTGTGCATGTATTATTTTGTGACAACAACATTTACATCAAATTCGAAACACATCTTTTTTACACTCTGATACGTTGCTCCTTCTAGGCGCTTCAACAATTATGTCTCCGAAACATCTGTTTGAGATCACAATTGAGTTTTGTAATTGTGTGAAAATTAGTTTTACATAAAATTGCATAAATGACATTCGCACGCATTACACGAAACGACAGAAAATTCTGTCATAGCCGTACCACGTTGTTTTTGTTCTTTTTTTGTTGTTGCCCGCATTTAATCCAAATGTGTCGTGATTTTCGCTTAAAAAAAACAAAACCAAATGCAAGATGACACTACGATGCACATTGAGAAGAAACAGAGAAAAACGCTACTGAGTTAAGTTTTATATAATTTGTAAAAGTCACGCGAATTCTGGCATGTCGCCAGGATCTACAACCGCCTACAGCGACACAACACAAAGATACGTTCTGACATATTGTAAACATCCACAAGTTCCTGGTTTTAAAGAATAGCAAACTCGCTACTACTCGCTAGAAGTGACGCAAAGAGTCGTCGAACTGATGAGATCCATCGAGATTTCGCGAGCGTCGCGACGCGAGATGTACACGTTCTAAAAATAATCATCACGATATTCCTCCGGATCTTCTCTTTTTGTAACGTGTGGTTTAAATTATCCTGTAAAGATAAGTTGATTTATACAACTAAAATAGCGTTACGGCGATTTCTAGAACAATATTTTATTTTGAGAAATGGACTACATTTACTATAGAAACCTTTACAAGAACCGAACAATTTATAGAAGTATCTTTTCTTTGAGAAAGTACCGTAATGCACAAAGACTTTTAAACATCTGTTCGAGTAGATAATTTTTTTGCTAGACACATATACTTTCCCGTTCTGCGGGAAACGTAACTTTATTGTTATTTCACAAGCCATTCAAATCAGGAAAAGACCTTTAAAACGTCTGCATCTGTAACAAAAGTTATTCGCACACATAATTCGTGATGAATGAATTTTTTTCCCTCGGATCATAATTTGTAAGATTTGTTTGCAAAAATGCGAGTATATAGATTATTTTAGAATGGTCTAATCTCTGGGAGGTCTAATTTCTGAGAGTAAAACCTCGAAGCAAAACTACAAGGGTTGCGACCAATTAGGAGGTAGACATAGGCGGGGGCGGACTCTTCGCGTCGCGTTGCCAAGAAACGGCGATAAGCTGTAAGGATCTCGGTCGCTGTTAAGAGAATTTTAGGGTGGTGGAAAGAAAGGGAAAAATCTCGAAAGGAAGAAACGCTTGTATTGTACGCGTCTTTATTGATTTAACGAGACGCTGTCTTTCTTCATAATCTATTAATTAACCGCAACCATTAAAAACTAATTTAAATGTTTTGAATATAATGTGTTTCGATTATCTCCCGCTGCGTTATTTTGCTCATCAAAGTATATTTAGTTTATAAGCGAGAAAAAATACATATATGTATAATTGATTAAATATTTTTTAATCGCGCGTGGAAAAACACATTTCTAAATATTAACTAACAAAGAAAAAGATACGCGCGATACGTCAATGTTGAGATGTGTAAGAGGAATCTTTAAAAACTGAGCTTTTTCGTGCAATGTGTGCAATTTGCGTGCAGTTTTAAGCAATTTTAAGAAAAAAAAACAAAATTAATGCTTTAATATGCGTGTAGTGTAACAACGTTTATTCGAGCACAAAATGACGTCTACGTTGGACGTGAAAGATAAAATCTAATAATCTTGAGGACATCAACGTAATGTTCTAGTTGTGTATTTTTATACATAAATTATTGTTAGTTCAAAAAGTAAAGATATACACTTTTATTTTTTAGATAGTAAAAGATTAGATTGTATTGAAGCACTTTGTATAAACTGATTGTGAGAGATAGAGTAATGTATATATATCACCTATTGAATCTATCTCTCTCTTTATATATATATATATATGTATATATATGTATATATATATATATAAATAAAATAAAAAGACATGTTTTACTAGATGCTTGTTTTACTAGATGCCGATAAAGTTCTGGCCTAAAATCGTTGCAGCCAAAGAGGCGGGTATGTTAGACGCGTTGGTACTCGCCGTGGAGAGTCTTATGAATGAATTCCCGCGTAGTGTGAGTGAATGGAGGAGAATCCAGTAACCTCACGTGCGAGCGATATGTGTGGGAGGGCACATCAAAAGTAGTAGAGAGGGAAAGAATGGAAAAAGAGAGAGAGAAAGAAGGAGAGAACGCATATAAAAAGAAGAGGCACGAAAGATCTTGAAAGTTACAGATCTTACATACTCGTAGGATGTTTCAGTGTTTAGCCGACATCGCACTAGTCAAATTATCTGTGCTATAACAAAATTTCGTAAAATAATTTATTTGTCTTTTGATGATTTATTTGCCATTCGCGTTTGTGTTCTGTGTGTATTCAGGATGTAGATGATCAAATTTGTCTTTAGTATGATTTCTTACAGTATTGTGTGAGTTTAATTCTAAATTTTAAGAATCCGATATTTGTTACAGCTATATTGAATTGACGTCAGAAGTGAAAAATCATATAAATATTTTTCATAGTTTATATTTAAATAAGTTGAAAGGTTTTTTTTATAGCGCCACCGCTGTTCGGAAGCATAAATTGATAAAATTCGCCAAAACTTTTCTTTTTACTTACCTATATTGTATTGAAAACAATATATATGTTATAATTAATAAATATACGTATGCTGCATGCTTTTCAACGAAAATAAGTTTAATTAATTAATTAAGATAGGTTTAATTAATTAATTAAGATAGTAAATTAAGATTTATATATTGACATTTTTTAAAAATATGAACATGAAATGTAAGTTTTTTGCGGATATGATCTTTAACTTATGCTTTCAAATAATAGCAACGGGATGTGTAAAAATTAGTTGATTTTAATAATGAATAATGCATCAAAAATTTACACACTTTCTCACTTTTGGAACGATTATTCTGTAAAGTGTCAGATATAAAGTTCTATGTAAAACTAAATTTTATTATTTTGCTAAATAATGTTATTTTTCTTTATTGAGCTCAGAACATCAGCTGCACCCTCACGTGATGCAAGAAGCAACTACGACTGAACAACAAGCGCTGCGCAATGACACATCGCAGGCAATGTTTCCCAGGATAGATCCTGGCAGAATGGGTCTGTCGTGGCATCATTTGTTTGCGGCACGTGAATTAACGTTGTTAGCCGCTGGATTACCGCCAACATTACAGGCGACATTCGCAGCAACTCCGTCGCTCTACGGTCAGAACATTTCTCCCAATCTCCTCGCAGGGTGGCCGTCTGCTGCCTCATCTTCACCTCCCTCTCCTCTTCGACCGCCGTCGACGATGTCGCCGCCTCTCAACACAAGATCTTCGTTAAGACGTACAAACACTACAGCCAGCAGTAACAACAACAATAATAACACTGCCATCAGCAACAATAATAAGAACAACAATAACAATAACAACGCCAATTCTACAAAAAGAAGAAGAGTGACACAAAACGCGGAAAGCGCGCAATCCCCGCCATTAGAAAATGCAGCTAGTCCAAATCCAAGTCCCGAAGGTGCCGCTGCGGGAAGAGCTGACGGCAGACAAAAAAGTTTCGACTGCAAAGTATGCGGCAGATCGTTCGGATATAAGCACGTGCTACAAAATCATGAACGCACGCATACTGGTGAGAAACCCTTTCAGTGTCCGGAGTGTCAAAAAAAGTAAGTGTTCTTTATCTGTTTATATTCGCGCAATTTACAGCACACACACACACATATCTTTTTTAGTTTTCTCATTAGTGTGACAGAGAGAAAAATGTTTTGAACGATCATTGTGTCGTATGTAATCGATTTAGAAAGAAAGTGACAAAAATGTGAAAACATTTTTACAGAATTAAGTAGCGAATTTTGTCCTTGTATTACCAGCTACTCAATTCTGCAGATTTACCCGGGATCATCATCTGAAAACGCACATGCGACTTCACACGGGC
Organism: Pseudomyrmex concolor; assembly: GCA_014839585.1. Lineage (NCBI taxonomy): Eukaryota > Metazoa > Arthropoda > Insecta > Hymenoptera > Formicidae > Pseudomyrmex > Pseudomyrmex concolor. The sequence continues at coordinate 23,761 of QVOB01007455.1, forward strand.
GAGAAACCGTACCACTGCAAGTATTGCGATCGGCAATTTGTGCAAGTGGCAAATCTTCGTAGGCACACGCGTGTACACACTGGCGAGCGCCCATATGTATGCTCAACATGTTCATCCAAGTTCAGCGACTCGAATCAGTTGAACGCGCATATGTTGATACACAGCGGACAGAAACCGTACGAATGTGATCATTGTCCAGCGCGGTTCCGTAGACGCCATCACATGCTAAATCACAAATGCGAAGGTGTTAACAGAAGTGAGACGCAGGAACCGCACGCCGTATCGTCGTCGTGTAAAGAAGATGACATAGAAGAGGAAGAGGAAGAAGATCATATCAATGACAAAGAAGTCGACGAATTGCAACAAATCGCGTCCGTTCATGCAAATTCCAGGCAAATTCTCGCTCCGGTCATGCAACTGGTTCATCCTATAACTTCGTTCACCGCGATACCCGAGCAAACGGAACCCGAAGATCTGTCTATGTCCACCGGTATGCGATCATCGTCTTCGTTGTCGACGGCCAGATCGGATTCTTGCAACAGCAATAACAGCAGCAGGGCGATCTCTCCAAAAGACGGCACCTTAATCGAGAAAATAGATTCACCCGAGCCATCCACTTCTCATAATGCCAATCACAAGTCCTAGTGGATTCTCAAAAGGTATGAAAATGTATTTAAACATCGTTCTCATTACGGCGTCTTCGATACAAGCATTTGATCGAGATTTTTCTGTCCGAGGCGCATGTAATCGCAAACTTGAGAAAAAAAAATCAAGAGAAATGAAATCGGACGGAGCCACGTTCATTTCCTTTCTCCATTCAAATTTTTCACCAAATTTGTCGTTAAATTTCTACATAGTTGTTCGCAGTAATTAATGTTAAAATGCTTTTTGAATGTATATTATGCATAAGTTATTAAAATGCGCATTGTACATTACGCATGTACATTATGCATAAGTTATTGTCGCGCATTCGGAAATGAAACGATAATAATGGTTGATCATAATTTAATCATAAGCTTGTATCATTAAAGGACGTGTATTGAACGGCAACAAGTTTATATGTACGTGCGTATGGTACACAATTGTACAATGTGCACGTAAACAAACAAGAATTCAGGGATATGATTTTTTTCAAATAATATATGATACTGATATCGCGAGGAACAATGTATATAACACACATGATATACATAAATAATAATAAATTTTACTTTTCAAAAACCGATAGGATATAATAACACTCTATAAAACTTTGCGTGTTGCGGTTTTTCTTGTATATATAACTCTACATTCAAAAAGAGATAGTCAAGGTGAAAATGAATGAGATAAACATACGTTATTCACGTTCGATAGACGTGATGACGGTTTGACGTTTTGTAATCAAGTAGACAAAAGAGATATTGATAAGACGAATGCACTTATGTGTATATTCACACGAATAAATGGAATGAGCCTTGCGTCTCGAAAGAGAGGAAAAGAATTTAGCTGTTGAATCTACTGGTATACAAGTTCCTCTCGCAGTAAAATTAGTAGAGAAGATTGACTTTGGCCTAGCGTCGCTACTGCAACTTTTAGCGCGTTTTTTTCTGATTATATAAATTTTAATTTGCCGCATGTCTCTTGTTTATTTAATATATTATGTTCCTCTTCCGTTATTCAAAAGTTTGTTAAGCGTTTTCTTATTGTAACTCAACTACATAATTTTCCAATGATTAAAAAAAAATAATTTGCTTGCTCGAAATATTTGTATACATATATTTGCAAGAAGATAATTCGAAATGACTCTATGCACAACGCAATTTTTGTTTTATTTCATGTTGATAATACATTGCTGTTATCGTTTACACACTTCTCTCAAGTGAACAAACTGGAACCACCATTATGATCGTCGTCGACGGGAGCGATTTAAAATTCAAACCGATCTCTACCTCCATTACCTCCTACAGTTTCGCCTTGATCATGCAGACAAACGCTCGCATAATTGAGATCTGCTTCTCTGATTTCCGTTCTTCTATCCTTGGAGACTCGTACACCTGGCTCCGTCAAAGATCACTTTAAGACTCTTTTCTTGTGCTTTTAATCGGCGCATGTATTTCGTTGATAAACCAGTTTTCACATAATAGTCTCACCGTGTCGCACACAAGTTCATCAACAACTTTTGAATAACTGATCATCTATAAAACATTTATGATTATTTCTCTACTTCTTTATTCTCTCAAGGCTTTTGGATACTCATTACAGCGGTTTAAACGCATGACAAAATTTTATTTAATTTCTTGCTATTCTGACATGTCGGAATAATCTAATAGCTGAATGTCCAAGAACTTCAAGAGAATAAAGAAATGTTACATATTATTTTGCATATTACCTCCGGTGTTCAAAAGTATAATTTAGTAAAGCTAATATTCATAGACCGTTTTTATATTTAAGATCGTCTTAAGGTACTAATATCTTAAGATGCCACATGAGTTATCTCATTGACTACATACCATTTAAAGTTAAATTTGAGACGATCTTAAATATAAGATTCGACCATAAATACTGATCTAAGGGCAGAATCGTCCTTTGCCAGTAACCATTGAATACTCAATGATTTATGTTCGGACTAATGGTAGGTATGCAGATTTTTCTTTCCCAAGGTCACTAAAGCGTTTCATTCCACTGACATTTTTTTTAAAGAAAAACGACATTTTTAATGCTTCTCGTTTTTATTTTTATGTAAAGCATGAATAGATCGTCGCTCGTCGTTCTTTATTGTCACGCGATAAAAAAAGAAAAAACCTAAAAAAGAAATATTTTGTTATAGTTTCAGTCATGTTAAAATCAAAGCTAAATCTTTGCATTCATTTTTTTACCGTTTTTCTTTTTTTTACTGTTATGCGACGTAACAAAGAGAAAACACAAGCAGATATAAATTTACTGTTATATATTATTTTAGGTTTTCTTGTATTAATTAATCTTTTGAAAGTTTGTCTATCTTTATAGTTATATTTTTAACGATAATATCCTTTCAAGCCTGTGATAAGATTTATTCTTATGAAGTTTCATATTCGTAAAATATGTCTATATATTTGTTTTTCATGTTTTGCTTTCTCTTTATCACAAAATTCAAAACCATTCTTATCTATTTTGAATTTTAGTAGTGATTTACAGCAAGAATTTTCAAACTCTTAGTATACTTTTTCCATATATTTAAAAAAAAAAAAAAAAAAAAAAAAAAAAAAAAAAAAATCATTGTTACTGTTATTTCTTTCAGAAATTCTCGTTCTTTTCTTTTGTTTTTTTCTCACAAGAATTTTACGTGTCGCGGAACATCTTGTTCACGTTTCTATATAAAAAAAATAAACAAAACAAAACCTTGCTATATATTTTTCATTCAACCGCGTTGCCCTGTTTTTAATACACATTTAATTGTTTATTCATATTATCTCAGTTGTACATATTTGTCTTTGCCCGCGCGAAATTTATTTTGTGAGAAACGTGCTGTTGTTGTTAAATCGTGCATTCATTTCGTTGGTTGCATCTCGCAAAGACAGCAGATAGCAATTTTCTATCAACTTAAAATAACATATACTGAGTGAATCTATTAATAATCTTGTAATAACTCTCTCACAAAAGAGATATTTATAATTTTATATTTATATAACATAATTGTTATTTCTTATACTTAGAAAAATGACGGAATTTTATATTTCACTCAGAAAAGCGCGAAGTAAGCTTTTGACATAATACGTATATTAGATTAGTAATGTATATAATTCTCTTTCTCTTTCTCTCTGAAAATAGTTTTAAATCTTATAAGTATAGTTCAAAAGTTTGATAAAGTCAGTATATACTTCTGTGACTGCGACAACTCTAAACTGGCAAGTGACAAATCTTATTACTTAATCTATTATATTTACAATTTTCTCAAAATATACTATGATTCGAGTTCTGCAAATGAAACTGCTATCTTTGCGATCTAAATGCTAATTGCGATTAACGCGTCTCGAGATATTTGTGTTTGCCACCGAAAGGCACATGTGTGCAGGGCAGCGACAAAAAAAGAAAAGTCCTTGGACCTCGATCTCGTGCCCCCGAAAAGAAAAGCAGATCTCAGAACCTGAATCCCCTTGAATTTATTGTATATATAAAACGAAGCATCTCCCCGGACGGATATGAGATATGATATAAGAAATGAATTTGTAAGTATGAGTACCACGCGTCTTTTTCTTTATTTTCTTTTTTTGCCGGATGACAGGCGAACGAGGCGTGCGATGTGGTGATGCCGTGACTGAGAGCGCTTAACGAATTTGCTTGTGGTCAGTTCGCGACACAATCGCGAAGCGGAAAAACCGGTCTTCTTCTTTCGAGCGAAGGAAAGGAAGAGATGACATAGACTTGTGAGAGACACGACGCGATTAAATCGAGAGACGCAGCGGAAGAAAAAAAGTTCTTCCTTCGTCACGCCGTCTAATCGCGAAAAACAATTACGAGATTTGTAACACGATCGAGAGATTGACATCACCGAATTTTCACTGAGTTCAAGTATGGATGTTGCAAGAACGCAAAAGTATATCTCTATGCCTAATCGAAAGATCATGATTGGCGTAAAATACATATTTCTTGCAACATCGGGTATTGAACTCATTCAAATGCCGTGTCGACGTCAATCCAAGTTTTACATATTGGGATATATGTTTCGACGCAGTGATTTACGTCATTATCTTTTTGCAATTTTGTCGTCATCTGTAACAGATATTAGTCACGGCAGCATGACGTTCTCTCTCTACGTTCTCGCTAGTTAATTAATAATATATTATATATACATATATATGTATAAACGTATAGCAATTTAGAAAGATAAAAAAAAAAAAAAAATGAAAAAAATTAAAACCCAATAACGGATTGTAGTTTTGTTCCTATCGTTCAACATTGATCGCGTTCAGCATTATCCCTAATTAAAAAAAAAACTCCGATTGAGGAAATTTCTAGACAGTTTGGTTGAGCAATTTGCCTAGCAATTTCTACTTGGTATAACGTGAAGTGCTTCGCACAATGTTGAATGTAAAAGTACCTTGAGAAATATTGATTCCTAGTTAATAGTTGTTGGTTCCAAACGCTATTTGTGTGAGTAACTTATGTTCCTGTCGGCTCTGTATAGAGCTCTTATATATCACTTGCTTTTTCTTACAGCAATTATATGTATATATATATATACACACACACAGACACACACACACACACACACACACACACACATATATATATATATACATGTATACATACATATATATATATATATATAAAAGATATAGACCGCCACGCGTAAAGTATCTTCTATATTGATAAAACGAGTTATCGCTTGTCTTACTGTCGTAATCATTATTGTTGTTGTCTTCTTACATTTGACGTGCAAAAATTACATATACATATTATATATTTGTGTCGAGTAGTTGTAACGTATGTGCTAACGCAACGTGTGCTCGTGAACTGGGATTATGTCCTACGGATGAAGATTTTCTGATGCATTTGGTGAAATATAGAAATAGAATGTGAGGAAAATGTAAAACCTAATCTTACAAATATATGAAGATGATAATAGAGATGCTGGAAACATCGGTTATTCTGATATATATATAAAGAAATAGATAATCTTTAAATAAATCCATATAACATAACAAGTTTATTTTTTATAAAAACATTTTTTCATTACCTGTGATATTATACTATAACAGTTCTTTTAATTTCATTACTTAAGATTACTCAATCTTTAGTAAATGTACTTAATTGAAAATGTTTATGTTTATAGTAATATAAAATGATTAGATACTACCATACAATGCTGTTTATTACTAATTTTTATACAGATATTGTTTTTCTTGTTCCTTACACATATTATTTTTATATTTGAGTAGCAAATTTCTTGTAAACAGCGCATGTAAATTTGTTGATCGAACAAATCGTCGTTTTCACACTACTATATCCGTATTTCATATCCCGGTTGCTCGAATAAAACGTACCTACGATTATGTATACTTTGTACCTATATGTAACTAGAATGACATTTATAATTTTGTACAGCCAAGCGAAGTGTGCGCGATTTCGAACGCGTGCGAATCTACGCGCGGCGTCAGCCCCCGCTCCGCCGGCAAATGGCATACGCTCGAATTCACGCGCACGTAACGAGACACGGTACAAATTCAGACCTTACGCCTACGATTAAACGGATAAAACACGGTCTTACGAAGAAATATATCTAATAATGTCGATATGCTGTGTGTAGCAAAAATATGTATGTGGCCGCTTGGAACGCGTTCGGTTGTTATCGCGAACGTGCAACGTTACTTATTTGCGAACTTAATGTTTGGTAATCGTTGATGGTGATTCACGAATCGCAGATAACTCTCACGTCTGAAAGACATCGGGAAGACGTCTGAAAAAAAAAAATGAAATTTCTTTTTAGATGTTCCACGAATGACTTTTAGACAATAAATTTTTTTATGTTGTCTAAGATGTTGAATCTCCAAGAACGATACCGCATGTGTATTAAATAATATACTACGTATATGTCGTCAACGTTTAATACATGTATGCATACGTACGTGAGATAGTATAGCACGGAATAGCGTACCAAGTGGCACTGAACGTATACTATGAAACTGTCACTACCTCACCAAACACCTAATACATCTCAACCACAAGACTGATTTTAAGTAATATTCCTATAAATAAGATTTAAACAAAAAAAAGAGAGAGAATAGCAGAAGGAGCAAGGATAAAATAAACGATGATTTGTGAATGAAAGAAAAAGATACAGCGTTTGCGTACAAATATGATATATAAAATTGTTTTGTAAGTATTATGCGCGTTTAAAGGGAGATGCCATTAATTATAATAATTATTATATTATATCATATTATTATATATATATATATATATATAAATATGGCTGCCAATTTCGAATCCTATTGTGAATAAGAGAGAAGAGAATAACTCTTTGTATTGTATGTGTTTTCGCATAATTTTATGCCCCCGATCCTTGCAATCACATTTTAATAAACAGTTATCGAATGTTCCATCGAATTGACTGCTTTGTCAAACTATTTTTATTATTAAATCTCACTGTTTCATCGTTCTTCGTGTCTTATTATTTGACTCCTGTCCTGTACATAATTATAACACATACAGTCAACTCTACTTTCATAATTGTCATACTATTTTGTTACTATATTAATTTTAGCGTTGAAACTTTATAATTGTTAGGAAACCAATAAGTTGCCGATGGCAAATCTCGCATTTTGACGTTTATCAATTTCCCGGAGTCATCGATAAAACATTATCTCGGTAACACACACATTGTTACGTCCCGAAGGACTGCCGCGTCGGATAAAGTGTCACGAAGCATCATAAAAGAGACAATATTTTCACGACTCATCCGAGGTTGCATCATGGATTCGCTCGTTGATTCAGAAAACAGAGAGCAGAGACGTGTCGAGAAGAGTGTGTATGATGGGAAACGCATTGGAGACCGGTGGGGGGAATTCATGTTGAAAAACCGTCTCCCTCACCCTCTCCGATGCATTTTCCTCCCCGAGGACCAGCGCGACCTGTATTCAGCTGGTACTATTCGGGCCACCGAGTTTCCAAAATCTAGGATTCCATACACGCGCGATCGAGCCGACGGCTGAAGCTGCAGGCGTCGCTGAAGGGCTGAAGAGAGGGGTGAAGCGGCCGTGGCACAGTGACACATTATGCCGTAATACGGGGGCACGTGGCAGATGCAGCGGATCGGACTGAATCGTTCGAATTCATAGATCAGCAGTCTATTGAGTTTTCTGGCGCGCATTTTATCTTGCATTTCTTCAATTCTTTCAATTCGAATAATTTGTGCGTGTTTGTTTCATGACATTTTAATTTCTGAATAAAAGTCGCGCACGGGAAATTAATATTACAAATAGATAAAACTAATTTCTAGTGTATTGCATTTATTTAAAATCTTATTATTCTTATTGTTATACAAAGTTTTTCTAGTTCAACTAATTTTTAGATTTATTTCTATTAATATATACACATTTTTATTTTATGAAATAATAAAATCTTTGTTAATGATAATAACGAAATAATTACTTCTCACTTCTTGTAAGAGAAAAAAACAATAGATAAGTTAATATCAAATTCAGGAAAAATAAAGGAGAGAAAAATCATCGTTTTCTCTTTGCACAAAGATGTAGGAGTGCGAGTTTACTCCCGCCGCATTGATTCCATTGTCAAAAACTGTGTCAACACGTTAAAAAAAAATTTAACAGCACGCGACAAAGCGGACGAGCGTTTTTCTTTTGCAGCACTGAACGTCGAGGAAGTCTATCGAGGTCAGAATCCGGAAAAACACTCTAGATCTCTCCGGGACTTATATACCGCTACCTGAAGTACCACTACAAATAGGTAAATAAACATACACAAATTCGATTGTGATCATTCTTGGAAGCAATGATGCGCTTAATTCTGTCATGTTTTTTTTTACAAGTTACAAACTTATACACATTTTATTTATTTCTTTTTCCTTTTTTCTTACATATTAATTTGTTGTTTGTATTTTATAAAACACAGGTTTACTTTGCCAATTTAAAAACGAAGTTGTCATGATTGTGCGTTTTTGCTCTTATAATAAAATAATAAAATCGAGATTTTATTACTTATTCATACAATAAAATTTATATATTAATTGATCATCTTCGTGCAAAATATAATAATTAATTTATATATATATATATTGTATACATATTTTCGTCTTTGAACATTAAAGAGGATAGTCACGTGTATCGATGCATTTTCTAAAGTGTACCTTGCAATGCGCGCACCGTAAATTTTCTTTCGTGGTGTCTCGATTCGTTTCAAGACGAAGTGAAAGAATAATGGCGTCGTGTGCCTTGCCACGCGTCTCTAAAAGCTGAAGGGAATATAGAGAGGGGAGCATGTTCCCCCTTTTTCCGTTTTTGCTTCCTTGTTTTTTTGTCTTTTCTGGTAAAAAAATTTCCTTTATAGAGGCAAAAGCGCGCGTGCTGCTGCTGAGAAGGAACGATGAAAGGGATCCTAGACTGCCACCACCCGAGGCCTTAGGTGGCCCCTGTCGGTTGACAATGCGCCAATCCTATGCGCGTCCCAAGAAATGCGATACCATTTATCGACAAAACCCAAAATTACGTGAAATCCCGGGGCGCATACGACGCGTCCTCGCAGGGTGACTTACCTGGGGGTGGATTGTATGCTGGTTTTACCAAGAACACATATATGCGATCTTGTGCGCATTTTAAATGTGCAAAATTATTTAAGATGACTTTAAACAAATAAAAGTTGAAACGTTTGGAAAGTTATCATCTTGTATAAATTTTATTGCACAACATCCCTGCATCCGGTTCACACAGTCCGATTTATACACATTTTGAAAAATTATTTAATTTCTTAAATATGTATCAATTTAAAAAAAAGTGTATATAACGATATAAAACGACATACGATAAAAATATATGATACAAATACATTCTCCGCGTCTTTTCAAAAATGAATTTCAAGTTTTCCCGTTATTACTGTTTTATCGTTTTCCTATTATTAGTTTTATCGTTTTACGAAGCCAAAACTATCACTTTTCAACACGTGTCGAAACGAGAAGAATATTGTCAACCGTCTTCCGATAACGCCGTTGCGGATAATTATACACTTGGCGTTTTATCTTGTTCGAAACAAAAGATATAAACGCTCAACTTTTCTTTAACTGATAATTAAAAAAAAAGATCGAAAAAAAAGTTTTTTGGTTTCTCATCGCTATCTAGATAGTTTTGCGGAAGTATCTCTCGGTCGAAGGAACGCATCTTTGAAACACGAATTTTTGGCCGACCACACGGCGCCTCGTAATATATTTTCAAAACTCGTTTTCCACGGACCGGGAAGGAGAACAAAATAGATAATAACGTTCTCCCGTGTGGCCAGTTTTCGAGTCCTAATTATACAGCACACGCCAAATAAATGGGTCTTCGTTCTTCGAAGCACCGTTGGCTCTCGAGACACGACCGTTCGATTCTCGATTCGGTGCGGCGGCACGTCTGTCCGTCCGTCCAACACGCCATATGGCGAATCCTTTTGCCACCGCTCAAAATCGCTTGGCATCAAACTCGACCGTGTCCATCGAGAAACTTTTCCTCGCGGAAGAACAGGTGCGGAAAAAAGCGGTCTATCGCGCATTCCAAAAAAAGCAAACGTATAATGTTAATTCTTAAAGCTCATATTGTTCTGAAAAAGTAATGTCATGTACAAAGTAAAACACTTTTGTCTTTTTACGAATCTTTTGACTATTACAATTAAGTTGTTTTGCAAAATATAATTTATACAATTCAATCTGCACAATTAGTTTCAAAGATGAGATTAGAAAATGTATCGTCGATTTCAAACGATATATTTATCTGCTAAACGTTCGCAAATTGTATTGACAATTGTTGAACTATGTATAATTGCATGCGTGTGTATAAAACATAGATATTAGGGATCGATATCGAGACAATGCAAGTTTCACGGCAGGACATTTTCGTCCAGAACGATCACGGGTTTTCACCTGCTTTTCTATTTTTATGACGCGCTATTTATCAGCCCGTCATCTTATTCGGCTAATGCTTGGCAAAACTCACCTTTTCGAATGACAGGTGCCACGAGATAGTTAGTAGCCTTTCGGGATCTATGAAAAACAAAGCGCGGAACACGTTAAATGAATTCGTTCGAAACTAGTCGACTGTAGTGTTCGGACCAAATATATCTCGAGAATTCTCTAGAGAAGGAGAGCTAATAATATACGAAATAAACGCTTCTGAAAAATGCATTAGCATCGTGTCTGTTGTGGCAATAGATTGTGTCAACCTTTTTTTTTTTTTTTTTTGGATATGGAAATTACGTAATTCGTGATTTTATAATATATGCTTCTATTTTGATACGTATATTGTGTTTGCAAAAATTTGCTATTCTGCACAATCAGCACATAAGTGATAGAACTTATGTATGGTTGTAATGAAAAATATAAATTCATATTTCTATTTAAAAGTAAAAACACAACCAATTTGTCGAAAGATCTTTTATTGATAGACAAAAATCACAATAAGTCAAGAAAATTGACTAATTGTAAACTATGATTTTCTCCGATGCATTACTTCTCACGATACATTGTGCTTCGAAATGTACTTGATAAATGTTTCATTATAAGACGACTGTAATTTTACCATACGTTCTAGAGACTATATAGAGTGATTGTCTTCCGCGTTCATATAGAACAATTGTTATACGATATGTTATGTTGGGTGATAGTGGCGCTAAACTGTCAAAGATGCTCTTGAGTCGAAAGAGAAATGCAATTCCGTGCGAGTTGATTAATAATAAGCAGTCACGTAGCCACGAAAAATGGCAACAGCAGCAGTCACTGTATGTTAGACGTAAAAGTCCTGTCGTCGTAAAAAGAAAGATTCGAACGCGATCTAAGGGGGGTTCAGCGGTCGCTTATGTGACATCGGCAACGCGGGCAAGGGATCGCCGAGCCCCTCGAGACCCACCCCCGTAAGAGAGCAACCCCTACAAAGATTGCAACACCCCGCGCATCGTTGTGAGTCGACGCGTTTTAAGGAGGCGCTTTTCGCTCAAAAGAGTGTCGGCGATGTGATGAAAGCGACGCTGTCCGAGTTATCCAAACGTCCCCACGAGAGAACAACGACATTTTACTCAATTTTGATTTACTTTTTCGTTTTGAATAATTTACTGTTTTTTTTTTTTTAAACAAAAAGTCGCGATTCTTTTTAACTATAAAAATAGTCAGTTTTTCTCTCATTTGATTTTTTTATTCTTTTTGCATTTTTACATTTCATCGAGCATTTTCGCGTTTGTCACAATTTTAGACTAAATATATTGTGTATATCCTTGCAAAACTTTTGCAATTTCCAGTTCATTTTATTTGACCGTTGTAAAAATATTGTTACTCGGATTTGTCGCAATTTTATTTAGTTAAAAACAGGCACAAACTGGCACAGTGCGTATGAATAAAAAAATGGAAAAAGTATCATTTTTTTCATATGTTACATTTATACTTGCAATGTCTGGTGTTCGTCTTTGTGTTTTTAACCCATTCTAAGCGTAAACCTGTTATCGCGAGCATTAAACGGATTCCAAGCTACAGGAATAGCAAAAAGGGTATTATTAGAAGGGATCCGGTCAAAGGGAATGCAAAGGAATAAGAAAGGAGGCGAAGAGGAAAGAAGGGCGCTACGCCCAGAGCATATTCCGGAAGAAACCGTGGCCGGGCCTCTGAAATATGCATCGACTTACAGGCAGAGAGGTATTCCAAAGTACCGACCCTCTTCCGAGAATATAGGAGCGCGCGATCGGAGCTTCATATTTCCTGATTTGGGGGTGAATTTAACTCTGCTCCGATATCGTCTGCGCACTCCGGGCAGAAAGGACACATACTCCAGCGCTCGCTACGTGGCTTCTATATATACATCGCCGGGCTCACAAAGGCTCGGCATGTATTTTCGAAGGAAATGCAGATAAAAGATTGAAAGCGACGAAGTCTCCGCGTGTGTTCATATTTCAGCGGTAACAAGTAGCAGAGAATATGCTTATTTATCGATTTACTTCCCAGTGTGTGTGTGTGTGTGTGTGTGCGTACGTGCGTGCGTGGCTCTCGCATGACCTTGATCGATTCAAAGAGAAGCAAATCGACTGTCATAAGCTTAAAATTATAACTTTCGACTCAACTTTTGATTCAAAGCAATTCGATTGTCATAAAGCTTGAAATGATAACTTTCCTCAATTAAAACCTATTTAAAAGTTAAGTTAGTTATAAATTTGTGATATAATTAACTAAAAAATGACAAATGTATATACACATGTTATTATAGTTAAAGACTCTCGTTAAGCGTAAATCGATTTGGAATTAATTCATTGTGATATCTCCGAATATATATCCTACTGTATAGATGTGTCCATCTTGCGTGCCCACATATGCGTTTTGCGCGCGATTTCCTTGACGGCAATCTTTCTCCTCGTGAAATGTTACATCGGGTCTTCCTGCGTAATCTACTCAGAATCGCGGGGGATGATTCGAAGTAGCGGACTTCCTGCACGGACGAGCGAGCAGTCGGACAAACGAAAGGATGAGCGAGCGAACGAGCGAGCGAGTGAACGAGCGAATGAACGAAACGGACGGGGTAGAGAGTTGCTATAGAAACACTAATTCCATCTCTGTCGCACCAGCGCCGCGCCGCGGCGATCCGTGCGACCGGGGGAAGAAAAAATAGCGAGGGTGAAAAACCTGGGGGTGACTCAAATAAAAAAACGGATCAATATTAACTCTTTTTTCAGGGGCGGATGGGCCACCGAGTGGGGATGCTTCGGTAGCCTCGTCGCACCCCGTTCTCCATCCCGTAGCTCTTCGTACTGACTTCTCTTTCTTTCTCTCTCTCTCTCTCTCTCTCTCTCTCTCTCTCTCTCGATGTGCTCCTATTTCTATACTCTCTCTTTTCCTCTTTTTCTGGTTCTCTTTCACTCTTACGTTTCGGCCACTTTTTTTTACCCTTCAAATTCATCGTCTCTTTTCTCTTTCCCTTCTCTTTTTATCTTTCATCCACTTTGTCAGTACTTTCTCACGAGCAAGCTATACGAATGCTTAAGAAAAAAATGCGAAATTAGTTCCAACGAATAGCAGAATTTTAAAAGATCGCGATTGGTTACGAGACAATTTAAAATACGTCGCACCTGTTACTTGCTGTCGTGTGAAAACTCGAGGAATGGCCTTCAAAGCACACGCGATAGCACAATGCATTGACCTGGTTACTCAACGAGGGTACGAATTATTCTGAGCAAATGCGTGTCAAAGCAGTGCGTTGGCAGCACCAAAACAGCGCAAGATGAATGAAGTTGAACAAAATTAATTATAGATGTAATAATTAATTTAATATCTCTAATGTGTATATGTATACAATAAGAAAATAATATTTTTAACAGTAAAAATAATATTTCTCTCTTACATTTCCCGTACCTCTTCGTACTGATTTCTCTTTCTTTCTCTCTCTCTCTCTCTCAATTTGTTAATGTGTATCTAATATTGATTTTTTAATGTCACTTTTTCAGATAAGAGTTTGGAGCAATGAATCACGATATAATGTAATGCGTCGATCTTTAAAATAAACAATAAAGATGTTCTACTAATAAACATTTATTGAATGAACAATGCGTGTGTAGAATTTAAGTAATCTAACGTCAATCAGCTCGTTCTTCTATTTTACATATATATATATATGTATAAGAAAAACGATTATTGTGGCTCTCTCTTTTTCCAAAACTATACTTATATAACTTTTAATAACTTGAAAAAATGCTGCACATAATAAATATTATATTTGTTATTTATTTTTCACTTATTTATAATTATACGTGTATAGGGATTTCCATTTTATCTATACATTATCGATTTACTAATGCTAAGTAGGGGCATAATTTTTTTTCTTACGACAAAAAGAAAGAGAATTGCTCGATCGTGGCCGAGTTTCTTGAAGTCACTGAGTGCGTCCTTGACTTCCGGCCGACCCTTTACAACCCTTCTTTGCATTCAGTGGCCTCGAAAGTCTACCCTTTCACCCTCCGGAGCTCTTGTTCGTCGATATGACCAGAGGAACCCCAAACAAACAGGCATTTCCATGGTTACGCGCAATTATCAGGGTTGACCAACGACTAACTATCCGCCTTTGAGTTTCCACCTTGAGGACTGATGCGGCGCGACGTGAGCAAATCGGTCAGGGGTTACGAAATCGAACAATAGGGACGTTCATCAAAAAAAAAGAAAAGAAAAAAAATATATAGAAGACGAACGAGAGATGCGAGCCAATATGCAGTAAATTCGCAGAAATTGAGTAGCCTGGATGTGATCTATTTCCTTACCACTTACTAGATTCCCTTTTATGGATCACATTTATGAGAAAGCCGCGATGTTCTCTCATCGATAACATCGTTGTGTAAAAACGTGCATGAATTTTATTCCTTTTCTACCGCTCTTGAGAAAAGATTGCGTAAAGTAGAGACATCAAATATTCGACTGCTAAATACATTCATCTACTGATATAGTCATTTTCTATTTATTTCAATTAGGTATTGGTTAGGTATTGGTATTAGGTATTGGTTATTTATTTCAATTAGGTATTGGTTACAAGTACGGAAAAAACAGAAAAGACACTTTATTATTACAATAAAACAAACAAGTTGATAAACGATAATAATTCAAAACGATAAGAAACAAATGTCAAAAGATAACCGAAAATATCTAAGTAAAATTATAAAATCACATCTAATCAATAACTAATATTTACAATTTTGAAAATATCAAACTATAATAGTCAAAAATAGAAAGTTTGCTAAAAAAATATGTGTATAATATATTAAGTTGAAAAAAGTTTTGTGTGACTAAAAGTATATTGAGTAAATAAATAAATAAAAACTTACTGCTCAATTATCAATTTGTGTAATGTCAATAAAATTTGCTGAAGTCGTCACACTTTATCCCAAAAAGTAGAATAAAAACGAAGAAAGATACATGTAAATGTTCTCTATCGTCACAAACAACAATGCAGAAATATAATAAGAAAAACATTCAAATTATACACTACAAAAAGATAATATATCTAAGAGAGAAGAAAGTCACAGAAAAAAACCAGATATTCAAATTCCAAATCTTCTATCTTATTGATAATCGATATAACACGAACAGTCCAATAATTCTATATCCTTTATTAAATTTAAGCCATTTTTTTAGTAAACAATTCTTTCTCTTATTCATTTTTTAGGCTATTTATGTATTTTTAAGTTTCTTTATTTATTTGTCATTATTGATGTAATAAGTTCAGGAAATTTATTCAATTATATTCCCTTTAGGTTTGTGTGGTCGACTCATACAGATAGTACTAACTTTTTTTATGCGATGTCACGGATAATAGTGTTCCAGTTCGTGCACTCTGTGAAGTACCATTGAATTGTCGCGCACTACCCCATACATACATATATGTATAGCCGTCGTGCCGCATAGAAAAAAATCAATGCTATCGATTCTATCGGCACGCCGGCATGTTTCTGTTCAAGTTCAAGGTCGGTAGTCGTCTCGAAATTGGTGTCTGTGTCTGCACACAGTAAACACATATATAAAACAAATATAAACGCTTTACCTATGCAATTCACAATTTATTTAATAATTGAAAGGAAATAAAAATTGTTTTAATTGCAATATTTTTATTAATAAATTAATAATAAATTTGCTTAATTTGCTGAGGTCTTATTGTATACATAAAAATTGTAGAATAAATCTTTTCTCAGTTTTACGCATAAATGTTACAATTTGCAAAAAATTCGTTTCTTATCTAAACTCGGCGTCATTTATATGTTCAAGAACTTTTATCTATTGTAAAAACGCGGTTTTTATGAGATTTGTGGGAAAAATAACTATCTATCTCTCTTTTTTCTTTCTTGCCGTTGTACGGTCGCATTGCTGCTCTTTTTTTTAAACAACTCTCAGCGCATGCATTTACAAGAATTGTATAGCAAATGCCTTATCGTTTATGATTGGATACAACAAATGATTTAATAATGATTGCATAATAGCGACCGATGCGAGTCGCGTACATTCACAGATAATGCATATATTTCTAATCAGTGCGAATTTCGCGTTGCGAAGCAAACGTATCGCGTCATGTGATTTTTTTTTATTGAAATAAAAGAATCGACATATTATGAAATGTGTGTGAAGTACGGTAAAATTAAACTACAAAAAAAAATATCTATTTGAATTGTTAGTAAATTAGATTTAAACAATGATAGCTTTAAACAATGACTTTTTTAAATAATGACTGCGCGGACTTTTAAAATTAATGGAGAAAATCATTTCTGTGTTTTCAAGCGTTTGGAATCTAATCCCTCGGTGTCAAGTCAGTTGAAGAAATTGATCGTTATTCCAGCATAATTAATGGTATGTAAACGACATAAATGAATCACGGGAATTCATTCGCGCGAGTTGTGAACACACAGATGTAAGATTGACTTCGTTGTCGTATATTCGCGCTCAACGAATCTCAGACTAATTCGATGAATTGTGAGCGAACAAATCGTAACTGATTTCATCAAACCATTTTTCTTTAAAATAGTAGATAAATTTTTTCACGATTTTTTTATTTCTCTTTTGCAATCAAGTTTTTGCGATTGTGACTGAACTCTACACAGTAGTTTTTTTTTTTTTTTTTTTTTATAAAGAATACAATACTGTAGTGAAATTAATTCCCACCTTTATCGCTTTGTCACAACGATTTTACCATCATTTCCTGGTAAGAAGAAGCAAAGCTAAAGAAATGCGTAAGAAAGTGCCAATGTCTCACGGCTGTAATTGCTACTGCCAAATTAACAAAAACGAGCGAGACAAAGAGGGATAAGAAAACTCGAAGGGAACGAAGAAAACGCGTGCAAGAAGAGGAAGTCGTCTTGCGAATCAGACCCTTCTCTGGATTTCTTTGCACTCCCTTCATCGGAAGACGAAGGGTGGTAGCAGTCGTCGCCACCACTCTCACCGACTAACTCGGCATATCATTATCCCTTTGCTCCTCGTTTCTCTGGTCCAGGACCCGTCGTCCTTCGTATCACTCACCGCGCTCTCCTATCCTCTTGCCCGTCTCGTCCTTCTCCTCTCGTCTCGATCTCTTCACCCTTCCATCTTTTCCGGCAGCAACCCTCAGCGCTTCGATTCGCGCGGGGCAGTAACCATTCCTTCACTCTCCGCTGCCTTGCGAGTGGGGGCAATATGGCCGCTCTTGCACGCTGGATACATTACACAGCGGCGTTGCTTAATTACGCAAGATACCTTTCTTCAAGAGCGAGAAAAAGAAAGAAAGACCGCGCGCGCTCTTACTTCCCGTTACCCTTCTTGCGCCGAAGTCGAACTATACTGAAAGCGGAAAGAGATAGCGGGGTCAAGAGAGAGAATGAGGGTGTTCTCTTCCTCTCGCGCGCTTTTTATATTCTGAATTCCTTTTTTTTTTCTCTTATGCTTTTTCTATCGACAAGATAAGACGCGTCCGTCATGGGAACAATTGATGGAATTTGATCAAAACAGATAAAAACAAGGGAAGATATTGGTTTACGTTATTCATTAATTAGTTATTAATAATTAAATTTATTTGTCAGTATACATATTTTTTTATATATTCTATATATATATTAATTTTTATAAATATATCAAATATTTAAAATCTAAATATTAAATAAAACTCAAATATAAATACATTAGTGAAGTAAAAATAATAACGAATTAATAAATTAATATGGCAAGACACTTTTTGTGGCTTTGTGATCCGTGTATCTCAAATTCTCCGAGCAATGAAAAGAGTTTTGAAAAAAATGTCATGGTTCAATGACCTATTTTTTGTATTGTGTTTGATGTTATTTTTTTATTCACGCGTCGTCGCCGTAAAACGATTAATCAACCTTTTAACGACTATCACGTCAATGTGCACGTACTCTGGTACCATTCTGGTTACTCGCGCATAATATGCATACGTTTACGCTCTCGCAGGGTGCAGACTTTGGGAAGAGGGAGGTAGGAGTGCGAACGCCGCTTATACTGCTTGGCATTAATCAACCGCCTACCGAGAAAAAACATCCATAGCCTATCAACTATTTAGACCGCCTCACCATGTTCCGTCGCTCGATCCCTTACGCGCTCCGCCGACCTCGTAAACGCGATGAGACTACCGTTGAAAAAAATTAAAAATTAACGTCGCAATTTCCCACCGACGGTGTCTCTTGTACTCTCTTGTACTCTCTTGTACTGCAAACAAGAAGAATACGATGGCAAGAAGAAAAGAAGAAGAAGAAAGAGAAGAAAAAAGGCAAAGAGTAGTGCTTGCGACGACATAGAGAGCGGAGAGAGAGAGAGAGAGAGAGAGAGAGAGAAAGTGCTCTTGTGCGATGTAAAGCATAAAAAATAATGTGCGCGTAAAAAGGTTACGCTTTTGGACTGAAAAAAGATGGGCGAGTATCATGTTCTCTCGTTTTCCGACGAAAAAGTTCAGGATTTAAGTAACGGGACATGTATAATAATACAAAGAGAGAGAAAGAAAAGAGAAAAAAACGCACACAAGGATTAATGTAAGGCTTAGTCAAATCATTAATAGATCCTACAAAAAGTGGAAAAACAATGTTCGAAAGCTCGAATGTGTCCAAACCGCTATTTATATTCTATTACTATTAATTCATTTTTTTCTTTTTTTACATCATAATTTTGCAATATGTGTACTTATTGTTAGATTTTAGTTCTTCTAGTTTTTCTTGTTCTTATTAAAATTTTTATTTTAAAATAAAAATCTTCTTCTTGACACAAAAGTTAATAGTTCTAAAATGTTAATGCGTAAATAACTTATATGCAACAAGAATTGTGACGGCTTTCAAAAGTTGTCTAAAAACATAGGTCGTCGAACTCTTTTCTAGAGACTGAAGTACAAGAAGCAACACAAGGCGAAAGGATTTGTCCCTTCCATCTACGCACCCACGGATCTGTGCCACGGAGGGGTTGAAAAAAAAATGGGTTGGGTGATGTGGGTGAGTCACTACTATCGGTTAGGGTGATAGCGCCTGGGGTAGGTGCAGACTTTTTATCTACAGGGATTTGCAGCGCGAGCCTAGGTCCAGTTGCACCCTTATGCCTAACCCTAGCTGGCAATAGCCAGCGATCGAAAAAGAAAAAAAGAAAAAGAGAGATGAAAGAAAGAAATTATTCATGAGATGCGTGCAACTTTTGTGCGTGTACATACGCGAGATCGGTTTGATGAATTAGGGATAGGATTGATCAAAAAATTTGTTGCAAGAATAATTTCGCTCCTCATACATATATGTGACATTCCAAAATCGTGCTTGCTAGTTCACTCACACGCAACTTTTGCGTTCTCACCATGATTTAATTAGACACACACATAATTTTGTTTCTTTAGTATAATTTATAACAGAATCGCGTGAAGTGATTGCAAATTGAGAAGGTTAATCAAGAGGCACGGTAGTGCCTCGCGTTAAGTTCACGCGCAATGAAGTCGCGCGCGAACGGTGCGGTATATTACGCGAAAATGAGTAATTTTGACATGTGTCAAAAAATGAAATTTTCATATTTCAGTAATGACTGAACCGATTGACTTCTTTTTAATACAATGAAATTTTACTATATATTATTTCGAAAAACTTACCTTTTCAAAAAAAAAAGTAAAAACAGGCGCCAAGTACACGCACAATACATATTATATTGTCTTTAAAAAAACCTGTTTTATAAAAGAAGTGATATCAAAAGGTAGCACCAAGTAAACTTTTGTTTGTTAAATTAATAAATTAA
>QVOB01007456.1:0-24162 GCA_014839585.1 Pseudomyrmex concolor
TTTCTGACAATGCAACACCGCAGCACAATGAGTAAAGAATCGAGCAAGTAATGGTCTCTTTACCGATTAACATTCGTTCCATGTATACAATTACACAATCACTTATCTATTATTAAGTGTATCTATTAGATACACTTTATCTATTTTATTATTTAAATAGCCACTGATCATTTTAGTTGAAACAACGAAATCTTGTTAATTGCCCTTGGGAAAGAAAGTGATCGAAAGCGTAAAGTGGGCGGGAATTGTGAGTATCACCCATTTCAAGGTACATACATCTTGTGTCATCGGTCGAATCTTAGACTACACACGGAAAAAGAAAGTTGTTGAGATTTGCGAGCGTCACGGCCGCACACACACGAAAGTATTTACACGCTGGCGGCGTTCAAACGCGCGAGAGGAAAGAACCGCCGGCATTTGATCGATTAGCTGCTCTTTTCTCCGCCCACTTGTTTGCATCAAGGCCAGATAAATATCGAAAAAAAATTGCAAAATTCGTGAAATTATCCGGAGGACACCTGTAAAGGTGTCGAGGATGCCGTGTTGAGTTATGGGCATCGGAAACTCACAGCGATATCGAAATTAACTTCTATCGTCGTGTGCTACCACTTACGTTTGACAAATCGCCATAGGCCGTGCTGAAAGCCTATAAACGATGTTAACGAAGATAAACGATTGTTTGTATGTCAGCGCGAACGTAAAAAATGCGCGATAAGTATTTAGTCTACGCTAAGTGCCAATCGTCGAGATAAATTGAATTGTATAAATGCCTACAAAGTGACATAGTAATACTTTCCGAGTATTTCACAGAGAGTAAACTAGAAATGCGAATGTTTTAATGCTTTACAGTTGCTAAATTACGCATATATATTCTATTCTGATCATAGAAATCTAACAAAAAATATATCTTTTACTAGACAGGATGCGGATATGTTTTTATTTATCCGATTGATTTGTTTCGCGTGAATGTCTCACACGTAACGTAAGGAAATGCAGTCTAGATGGTTGTCGAATCATTACAGGAAGTCGTGTAATTCTTACGTCGTTTTCGCGTCGTCACAACGGCACAAAATTGCTATGATGGACGTACGCTTCGAGAAAATGAATTATGGCAGGAAGAGTGAACCGATGAAAACTCTTGGAGCCCATATGTCGTACGGGTTTGCGCGCGGTCGACGTGCAAATACGCGCCGCCACGTTTGCTTTAGGAAATGGTTTTCTTCCTATATCTTTACACACTTGTCGAATGTGAACTCTCGGGAGGCACGTGTGTTTGTGTGTAACGCGACGACGACTTTCATCTTTCCATAACAATCGCTTCTATTAGACATTTAACCGCGTCTCGAGTCTTTCGAGAAAAACAGCTGTCTGTTTTCTCATCCTTCTCGTGTGTAAAGATGCGAGTTTTCTATGCCTCTATTCAAGATGATAATTAGATAATCGTTCAACCTGTCGATAATAAATCAAACCGCGGCCTCAAGTGTCAAATTTCGAGTAGATAAACTGTCGCATTGGCTTTAATTAGCGCAAAAGCGTTCGTAATGTGAGCGAATAATTACACCAATAAGGACTCGGCGCATACTTCTCATTAGAGTCATCGCTCAACCTTTTCTCGCTATATAACTTTGACGCGACAACGGCTTTTTTTTCACGTATATCGATTTTGTATCTACTAATTGGCGATCAGATCGACTCTGAGGTCAACTATCCTAGATATGAGAAGCGGAAATAGGAAAACGATAAGGACGCGAGCGGATAAAATTGCTTTACGTCATACACTTTTCGCGTTTATTTTCTTGATACACGTCCTCGTGCGTGATCTTGACGGCGGCGCTTCATGAAAATTGATAATAGGCGTAGAGCAATTAATAAATTACACCTTTCGATGCGCACGAAACGACAAGCAACAGCGGCGCTTGAGCAATATTCAAGACTGAAATTTATAATGCGCGAAATCGGTGCATATTATACTTTTCAATTAGACGATTGCAAATTACTGATTGCAAGTTAAGAAATAAAAAGCGATAAGTAGTATGTTGCTCCACTTAGCAGTCCATTTCTCAAAAAATTCGCGGTGAGTTCCGAAAGCGCGCGCGAGAAATAGAGCGTTGCAGAATCCAAGTGATATTCCGCTTACAATTACATAATTAAATTTTGCAACGCGTGCGTGATTTCATCTGATAACGCGACGACAACCGCGTCGACGAAAATAGGACTTTGTTTTCAGTCCGAAAACCGCGCGAGTTTACATCGCTAGATTCTCATCCTCGGCGTGTGTCTGTATCTCATTGCATCTCATTGTACACAAATTTTCTCGCTGGTAAAAGAAGATGAAAGTGATTTTTTTCTCTCTCGAAGGAAATTCTCAATTCAATTCATCTTGCGTTCTCAGCGCGACGTGTTTCTTAGGCGCGAAACGCGACGATCGACGCAGGATAATTGCCGACTCGGAATATAGCTGCAAAAGCTTTTCTCGTAATTGTAAATCCGTTTCATAATCGCGCACGTAACGCACTCGTGTGCTTTTAGTTCGCGCGTGTGGGTATGTTACAAAGCCGAGTCGAACGTCCAAGGACTCAAAGCGAACGATAGCGTCCCGAACACTTAGGTCCTCTGATCAATGCATCGCGACGAATCGCAGAATAAACCGCAAGAAAGTTACAAGTTCGTTTACTTTAATAACGATCGTAAATCCCCACCGCAATTCTCGATGCGACGCAGCGATGTTGCAAAATACACGATAAATTACGCAAAGGATACTAACGAGTCTCTTGAAAAGTCACCAGAATATATAAGCCTTTTTTTTAAATGTCTGTCTCTTGGGATTTACAAAGTCATTAAATTTCTTCTAATGTCTCGTGTAAATTCTTGCCGTACATGACATTGTTTCAAGTGTGACAAAACTTTAATCGTGAGAACATGAGAGTTGAAGTTGCTTTCAGAAAAGTTTGGACAATTGTGATCACGCGAGTGAGTTACAATTAAGACCGAGATTAATTAAATTCGCATAAAGCAGATCTAGACCACTGATATCTTCATTGCTATAGCTGACGACAGTTCTAATGAAGGCGTTACATTATAGCTCAACAGACGCAGAGAGTGGCAGTGGATAGATTTATTATAAAACATATAGTATCTCACTCACTATTATAAACATATATCCTTGAATAATATATTTGGAAAAAAAGTGAACTGCAAAAGAACGAAACTGTTCGCGCTGATAACCTTTCACTCATACTTGACAGAGTATACATGCACGTGTATATAACAAAGTTGCAATCTTAATTGCTTGTCGCGTGGAAAAATTATTTAATTGTTTGATAAATTTAAATCCGAAAAGCAATTTATATTCATACTCACCGACCGCTATAAAGTACACGCTATACATGCTTTGACATATTATGATGTAAGACCTGTTGTACGTACGTTATATTGTGCACAGTACAGAATGTGCTTCTAGATATTCATGTTGACTCAAGTCCCTATTTCTATACATACATATATTTTATTGAAATTTCAATTATCCATACGAAGAATCGATTCCTTCCAGCTAAATAAGCTAAGCGTTCCAACTCTTTCAACACTAGATTATTTCAATCGTGAGAACAATTGTATGTATATAAAAAAGTGATTGTATATTTATAATAAATGTTACGAGCAAAACAGCGCACAAAAAAATAATAAAACATTAAATATACGAAAGGTACTAAAAAAAATTTGAGCCTTATTAACGGCTATGTCTCAATATAAGTACCGTAAGAAACAAGATTTATTTCCAATACTCCATTAATACGTTTCTCACGAAGACATATTTTGTGATTTATTCTCTCCTTTGCGCTTATGAAAAATATCGAAGATTTTTATGTATTTTTATATTTATATATATTTATATCTTTTTATATACTTTTATGTAAGTAAAAAAGTAAACAAGATACAATATATGCGTCAAGTACATATATAAACCTCAGATGTTTGTTCCTCGGACGAATTCTTTCCGTCAGTTCGATAGATCGACGCGTTCGATGAGGCAAGTGTAAAGTAATCCGTCTCACAAGATGCACAAGGTCGCTGGGAGTCTGTTATCGCTACCTTGTAACATATATCTTTTTACGCTCATTAGCGCTCACGCATCCGGCGACGTGACGCGAGTTCGCTGCTTATGTGCGAAATGGACTACCGCGGGGGTCATCGATAACGAGGAAACGTGTCCTTAAGTGCTTAGACTGACATAGACGCGCGCGACTTCGATATATCGAACGTTTTCGTCCGTAAATCGCGCCGTCGATTAATGAGTCAATCTACTCGCGTGCCCCGTGGCGATATTAAATTCCACTGGTTTACCGGTTTTCTACCCTTATATAATACAGGAAGAGAAGAAGGGACTCTCGCGGAGGAAATTCCGCGGATTTACGACGTTGCGCGGTATTTATTTAACAAGCGTTTAGAGATAACGGACACACGCCTAACGACGTAATGTCAATGCGAATTATAGATTCATGAGGCGCTCAACAGAAAAAGCGCGGTATGTGACGCCTATTACGAACCGTTTTGCGATCGCAAGATGTTGACAACAGAGGAATCTTTGTTAATGACACGAGTGCATCGAGCGCGTGCTGTCTTTTTAATAATGAGGACGTTTACATTGGACAATAACGATGATTACAGCGGTGCCATATGCGGCATTGCGACGTTAAACGCCGCATTATTAACCATTTAATACCGCGCAAGGTATTTTACGGCGTTTGACATTTATCCTGTAACCATATTTCGTTGAACGTGCAGCGTCTCGATAAAACACATACCTATAAAAGTTTTTCTAAAACAAATACAGCCTTGCTCCGAATACTAAGATAATACTCAATCGATAATTATATATTCAATGTTCTTGCCGTGTATTAATGAAGAAAACTTTGCTGCGTGCCGCATATTCTTATTGCATTCTTAGAAAGATAAGGACAGGAGCCGCACGACGACAGCGTGTAATTATACGCGGAATACGATAGAGATGAGGAATAGCGTTTCTTAAAAAAAAAAAAACTCGAAATTAATGACGATATCGCACGAGCCGGGGCGTGCATTTTCATAATATCCAACATGCGCACCGATATCAAACTTAATATCGCGTCTTAATCATACCGACACATTCCAAGGACATTCCAAGTTTCTTTGCTCGCGCGATATTACTCTTCCCGTCGACCGCGAATAAGAAGAGACGCATAAACGTTACTTCTGCCTTTCGTATGTTAATACCGATAAAATGCAATTCTGATATATCTTTATATCGTATTTAAAGTGATAAGATATGAGAGAGGAGTTACATTTTTACTTGTTTTCTTTAATTAAAGAATTTTCTTTACGATACATTTATGTTAAGTGGGTATCTCAAGCGAATTGAGAACGACACTTAGAGATAAATCTTGATTTATTTCGATATTAAAGTCCTGTAAAGTATCGAGTAAGTGCCGCTACCGCTTCCTGCAAAGGAAAAAATTTGATTCCGACACCTCTCGGAAACACGGCTCTCCAGACGTATACGAGTTCAAAATCCGTTTCAGGGTATCGCGTTACGTGGGCCTGGCACAGGTGCGGCGCTTCGAGGATAACCGGTGTATTGAGTTCCACAAAAATTCCTAACGACTCCTCACCGCGCGTAAGCGTCACCGTTCTCTCCATTGGTATATCTTTCTCGTCCCTTATCCGGCTATTCGCGGTCCCTCCTACCTTTCGCTCTCTCGCGCGACGCAAGATTTTTCAAGATATCGACTTGCAAAGAAATATACCTGTTACCGTGTCGTGACTTTGGCACCGATGATTTCGTTACGAAACTCTTTGCTTCGTTCGGCGTTTTCACGAATATTCTCTTTTTCACGTCACGAACAGTTGTACAATACTTCGCGAGATGTGTCAAAACCGAGTCTACATCTTCGAATATAATCGTTTTATAACGGTTTTTTTACTGTACGCTTTTGTCCAATGGAAAAGTATAAAATCTTGATTTAAAAATAATTGAACAATAAATATATAAACTTTTTGTTTATCTTATCATACCGACGCACACTACAAGGATACAATAAACAGGAAGCAGTAAATCAATCGTAAACCATATTACACCTCTATTATATGCCAATTTGTGTATGATCATTTCAGTGAGCAATATGACTTTTGAAATAAATTGAAATAATACATATAATTACGGATAATAAAGCCAATATAATTATAAGCTGCGCGAAGCAAATTCATTAAACGGATATCTAAAGAAAAAAAAACAGAAGGTCGTTAAGGAGATTTAATATCCTTCTTTTGTAACTCGTGGGTTCTTAATGTACATCATTTCTAAAAATAAGGCGATTCTTTTTTTTGCCAGAGCCTATAATTGACGCCGTAAATATTTACGAGAGTACCGAGTGCGTTGGTTCTCGCGTGCGTATACATGACTTAGCGCGTTACTGACCTGAACGCGGTTCGATTAAATCTTCTTTATTCGCTTCGCGAACGTTATGCAAAACAGCAACTGAAACCGCACGGTGGTTCCATTAGAGTCGCCGCGACCGGTTGGGACGAGCACGAGTGAGCGCTTGAAAAAACCGACACCGGAGACGAAAAAGAACGCGCAAACTCGTCCAGTCTTGCGGCGGCAGTCCTTGGGCGGCGCCCGGTCGCGAAGGTAGGCCACACCGGTGCGAAATGCACTTGACTTACGTGAGAAAATTGCCAATTAACTCGCGTAATCGACATTCGTACATACGCATGCGACGCGGGCCAGAGTCGCGTTGTCTTTGCTCGGCGCGAAATCGCGGAAATCGATCCGCTGCGCTGCGTAGTCTAGCCTGAAGAGTTCGTTAGGCGTGCGAAAGAAGCGTGGAAAGGCGACGATGACGACGCCGGTCGCGTCTCTTGCGAAGAAACAAGAACGGATGCAAAAACAACGGCGGCAAACTTAACGCGCGAAGCGGCGCGGCGCGCGGAATTCGAGAGCACAACGAGCGTTGTGCAACGATCAAACCGGAATGTCGAGGTGCTCCACGCCCCCGGGAGACGCCAAAATTCTCGTCAAGATTCTCTCGCGGGAACAAAGAGTGGGAGCAGAAGATGTTTTCGCGATGTACGCCGTTTTATGCTTTGACGCCTCGCGTTTTGAGTTGCGTGTGATAAAAAAAAAAAATCACGCAGGAAGCTAAGCATTCATGTTCTCGCGCGAAATTCGCAATCAGGGGAAAAATGCAGGAACAAGTAATGTGTTTGTGTACATTAGCAAGTTCTTTTACTTCATTTTCGCTGATGCACATTAGAACTGATATAAATACAGGTTTTAAGTAATCCATGTTGAGATAGAAAGCACGATAATATTTCTCAAAGACAAGATGAAGCGTGACAAGGCTGCAGTAATAAGTTACCTTTAAAACGCTCCGAATAATAAATGGAAAATGCAGGTGCGTCTGTACGCAGGAAATGCAAATATAATCAGGTCGAACGTGCCTCCGCAAAAACATCAATCCCGAATCCGATTTCGCGATATGTATATCGATTGAACGAAAGTACGTAAATAAAATTAATCATCGGTGCAATAAAAGGATCATACTGATACGCAATTCGTTAAAGAAAAAAACTTCTCAGCGTTTAATGCGTTTAAATTTACGGTAATATGATGTAGCTGTATGTGAAGTTTTCTGGCGACAGATAAACGACACGCGGCCGCAGGTGGAGGACATGCGGGCGAGAGAGTAGAAGTGCAATCGGCATGGCATTATCGCTTATGCAATCGAAGCTTCACGTCGATTTACGTTGGTTTCAGATTGAGACGACGGCGGTGGCGACGACAGCGGTAGCCGCCAACCCGCTTTCCTGGCATATCCCAAGGCCGTCCTTGGTCGGACGTAGCGAGAGGGACAGCGAAAATGGAAGCTGGGCTCATCATTTGCATCCGAACTCCCCCTCGAGAGGGTCGACGTCGTCTCAAGGATCCACCGCCAGTACACACGTAAATTTTGTCTTTGCATTTTTTCTCAAAAAAAACTCGCAATTTTAAATTAAAATTAAATTTTGCTTTAAAACTTTTAATATAAACTTTTAATAAACTTTAGAATTAAAATTCTGATGTAAATTCTGATGTAAATTCTGATGCAAATTTTTTGCGCAAGACCACTTTATCTCGTTCAGACCTATCACATTCGATAGATACATTGCTGATAAATCTTGCGAATAATTTTAATTACAATACACTATAATTTGAAATTTTAATCAGTTCTGCGGTATAAAAATGGTAATACTTTATTGTAGCTTGCGTCTTCAAAAACGCGAGATATGAGAGAATATTTCTACTTCTTCATAATTACACTTCTACGAAGTAATAATAATCTTAGATTAAATCTTTCGTGTTTATAGAGCGCGGCGTCGGGAACATTGCTACTTACGGCAGCGAATTTGGCAACTCTCGCGGCCATACACCCGCCTACAGTGACGACACCAAAGCAGATGGACACCGCCTCGGTGGCAAGCAGCACCCACTTTACGGTCGTCAACGGTCTCGGCAGACCGGCTAAAGTTTATAGGAAGTCCTGGTGCGCGCGGAATAAGCTCACTGTGCTCGTATGCACCATGAGCTTTCTATTCATGGTTGGTCTGCTGGCCGGGATTCTTTACATGGAAAGTGAGTATCTGCTGCACTAGCGGCCGTGCAAACTTCTATTGCAACATCTACCAGTGTTTCAACACCGCGCGCGCGCGATCTTCGCGGATTCACCATCCACAAACCTCCTCACCGGTGTTTACCTCTGATTGCAGTGAGGGCTCGCGACAAGTACAACTAGGCCGAGGGTGACGGGAGGCTGAAGCGGCGGCGACGGCGGTGGTAGCGGCGGCGATGACAAGTGACCATGAATGATGATCATCGTTATAGAAACGGATAGCAGAGAAGAGGCAACGGAATCGGAAAAATCATTTCGAAAAAGAAACAAGAGAAAGAAAAAGAGGGAGCCGCACGATACATTAACGATCCGAGTTACACTCGTATTTATATGTATATGTACATTTGCGTTATTAGAGCTGTTCAAACCGCGCCAGTTAGGCAGACGTTTCCGGCGACGGTTAACGTTATGTTAAGTATATTATAAATATATACATATATTGTTCTGTATTGCACAGCGACAGAAGTGTGGTACGTGAAAATCAGTAATTACATTTGTGTAATGAACGCGACGTACTGTGTTAAGGGATTAACGAGATTCTCGCGTTGGGAGAAAAATAGCCTTGCGTATATTTATGCTGGAACTAACTGGAATTCCTCGGATCGACTGCGAGGCACGATTCGACGGAATATTGTAATGTTTTATGTTAATTAACCCCTCCCCTTACTGCGTAGCGCTTGTCATGTAGAAGAGTACACACGGCAACTTTCTCTAAAAGAACAAAAAATTTCTTCACCGTTCTAGACGTGGTTATGACCACCGTTCTTCTGCACACTGTATATTGTTCTCGCATGAGAAGAAGATATATGTGGTAAGGGGTTTACGGACGACAGTGATACATGATGCGGAGTTCGCGATTGCTCCAAATGAAATGTGTTTTTACCGTAACGACGTTTCTCGTTCTTGGTTCTCGACCGATTTACCGTTGACTGTAAATTACGTTTCGAGAGCTGACGCGGACGAGGGAAGAACGATATAAAGTAATCTCTGGAGTATTTCTCGTCGTCCAAACGAAATTTCGAATCTCATTTTAACGAAACACTGACGAACATTCTGAAGCAATCGACGAGAAGAGACCGAAATAGTAAAATGCCTATTTAGGATCCGTAATTTAATTCTTACTAACAAGTTGTCTTAATCAAACCTGGATTTGTTTTGAAATGTTACTCCAGGACATAAATGGAAAAGTAATGAGGGGCGGTCGCGTCGATCGCTTTTCGCGTCTGTGATATTATTTGCGTATTAATTAATCGTCGATTTAACAAGAAACTGTCAAATATATCACAAGTTGTATTATTTTATCCTACCTTTTGCAGTACCACATCGATATGATATTTACATCACAGAAAAATAATATCGCTAAATAATATTTTGACCTGACTTATCATTTGTTTTGATAACAATATTGTCATCAAAATATGTAAATTTTTTTAAATACAAAAGATAGCAAAAGAGTAAGAGATTTATATAAAACTATTAACTATTAAAAATATTTAAAAATATGAAATATATTTTTTCCTACTAAATTTGTTTTTATAAAACTATTTTGACACCAAGTCAAATTTGCTGGTTTTGCAGTGACTATTCATTTTCAAACGTTAATTTAAATAAGATTCTGCTGCTTTAGAAACACATGTCTCTCACAGTGTAGATTAAATATTAAACTACATGTAGACCATGGTAACTCAAAAATTTTAAACACAACATGATAACTTAAAACTTGTAAAAAGTAGAGATTACTGGTTTGCAATTACATTCTTCATGTGTAATAGATTACAACACTCCCATACTAATGCATAAAACGAGGCAAAAGATAGCTTGATGTTAGGTTAACCAATATCTGATTTATATCTTGCCATCTTATTTTTTTATTTGGAATTTACTTTACTAAAAAGTATAGGCTCATGAGCAAACATATACAATTCAGTGAGAGTAATGTGTGCCAAATAGCCTATGTAAGCAGAACACTTTCTGGTTTATTATGTAACCAGAAAAAAGCTAATGTATAAAAAAAAAAAAAAACACTTACTTCTACTTCTCCCAGAGTTTGAGTCCATCTATAATTTGGCATATCAGCACCATTGCCACTGTTGGGTTTCAATTTATTTTTTTCTTTTTCGTCCTCTTCTTCTTGAGCATCTTCTTCAACACTAGATTTATCTTTCTCTTTACTATTATGATTCCCACTAGGTCCTGGAACAGCACTTTCTTGTGCCATTTTCTATAAAATCAAAACAATTAGAATTATCATCTTTTAATAAATAACCTTCTTTGTTAAAAACTACTAAATCCAAAAAGAATGAAACAGTGAAACATCAGTCTGCAATGTACATACCTTGTTATCTATTTCTTTTTGTAATTTAACAGCCTGTTCATCTGTTAACTCAACTATTCTAGAATCATTATCTATTTGATCTTCTGCCACTTTTTCTTCCTCTTCTTTTCTTTTCTTTTCAAGTCTTTCTTTGCGTCGTCTTTCCTGTTCAGCCCTTTCTGCTTTTTCAGAAGCAGCTTTAGCTAAAGCATTAGCTTGATGTTTTTTAAACTTGCTCATTACAAGCTACATGTAAAAAAAAAACAAACAATAGTTGAGTTTTAAGCTTTCTAAAATACTAATACGTAATAGTTTTCCAAGAAATAAAATTTACCTTTTCAGCTGCTCCTTCGCCACCGCCAGTATAAAAGTCTGTTTTTCTCGATAAAAAACTGAAGATGGTGTCTAATAACTAGAAAAAAAAAGAAATTGTTGTGTATATTTGTTATAAAAAGCAGTGAAATATCTCATGCCGCCTTAACCTTAATCAAAAAGAAACTCACGTCTTGTACGCCGCCTTCATGCTGTTGCGCTAAGGCTAACAACATTCCATCATATTGTTCTTCTTTTGTCATTTTTTATTACAATCACGTCACTCCGCACAAAACTATAACAATTTGTCCTTTTTTAAGATCAGTTGCAACGTAGAATCAACGTTGAAACTTCTTTCTTGCTGATTGAACCACGTTTCCACCGAAACATCGAAACATCTCGAATCATTCCAATTATCGACCTAACCGAAATGCCGGCTGAGCAATACTAGTAACGACCTCTGGTAGCAATCAACAAACACGTTTATTACAACTAAAGATATATATCGATTGCTCATAAATATATATTTTACAAGTATATTGTAGGATTTTATAAGTATATTGTAGGATATATTTTATCTTTAGCTAAAAAAGATTTAAAAATAAAAACAAATTTAAAACAATTAATTTAGACACACAACTTATGATTATTAGATTTTACTTGCTACATAGAGATTAAATGTTTTGTTTATATAATTATCTAATATATACTCTCTCACTTTAATATATTTGTCATAAACTATTAATTTAAAAATTTTTTTGGAAATTATCTAAAATTATTACGCAATAGTTTTCACCAGAAAAAAACCGTTTATTTTAACTATTTTACAAATAAAAAATCAAACAATTTGATCATAATATTTATTAATCTATATAATAAGTATGGGCGATAAATGTTTTCAAAAGAAAATTTGTATAATTTTTAGGATAATACACTATTTGTTAATACTATTTGTTAACGAAAGTCGCAAGCACACTAGTACTGACCGTTATGTAAACATCATAGACAAGAGGCATCATGCTAATGCGTTTGTAATCTCTTGGATCGATCACTCGAATGCTTCTATATTATGATCACTTCTCTGTCTCTCTCTCTCTCTCTCTCTCTCTCTCTCTTGATGCTTCGGTTACCGAGTAGCACTCACAGTATATACCACTCAGATGATCGAATGCCGCGAAATAGCGGACAGAGATAAGCGTATAATTTGAGATAATTATGCATGTACGTCGAAGCAACGTGAAACAGCGGACATCAATTACAAATATCGGCGCATTAATTCCAATGACAGGGTCAATTAATACCTACATCGAGACGATCGCCTGTCGCTAGTTTTGACGTTTCCGATGCACGTGCGAAATTCGTCCAAATCAGACAAAAGAACGCGAAGCGATTGCTGAATTCAAATTACGCGGAAGAGTGGCAGGATGATATTTTCCCTGTTTCTCTTTCTGCCTCTTTGCAATTATCGAACTTCCCGAATTACTTAAATGTGCGTCTAAAACAGATAATTGGTGTAGAATAAGTTTTCTTATTGACATATGTCGTTAATGTATTAAAAGATATTAGTAAAAATATTGAAAGAGTTTTAAAAAATAACAAGATTAACAGTTTAAAAATAACAATTGTTTTGAATCGTTCGAATTACTCGAATTGACATTTTAGAGAGTATAAAAAACAATTTAATATACTTTATTAAAGCATATATAGTTTTAACATTATCTGTGTAACTTATTTTTTCTTCTTTCTTTCTGTGGTTCATTATTTATATAGTTTACTTTTCTTACTTTTAAAAAATATTGTAAAGAATATTGATCTTTAATTGTTTTTGCTTACAATGCACTTGCTATTTATATTCTCTTTTACACACTTAGGTTATACGTCAGCTATAAGTCAAATTTATACTTAAAATTTTATTTCCTCAATCGTGCACTCGAAGGTCCAAGCATGGCGTTTGACAGAACTGAGAGATTTGTGAAATCAAGAACGTCAACTTCCGCTGATGTGGGACCGGGATCTTATGATATATCGGAACTGTCAAAGCCACTGCGAGATCCGGGTAAAACTTTCGTAATGTACAACATTCGTGAATTTTCTCGTGAAATTTGCATTGACTCGCGTATACTGCTTTTACGCGACCATGTTCCACAGACAACGCTTATCCATTTTTGAACGGGACCAGTAGGCAGACAGTCGGCATACCAAAAGATGTGCATAAGTTTCCAGGTCCCGGCTTTTACAATATAGAGACGCCGCGAAAACATATACCAGTATACGTGCATTTTCTCTATTTATACCTCATTTATTTACAATTCTTCTGCACGCGCTTGGTATCAGCGTGCACGTAAATACACAACATTTTGTTGAGACACAACAATTTGTAGGGCGGCATTAGCATCGATTACACTGATGTTAGATTTAAAGAAAAGGTGCACGAAGGACCAAGTCCGGCAGAATACACTTTGCCGGATGACTTATTTAAAGAAACACCACGGAAAATAAGATCTCATTCGGGCACTTGGCGAGGTCCTGCAGGCAAAGTAAATAATTTTGTTGTTGCATTTTTTTTGTTACAGTTTATTACAAATATATATGCAAACACAGCACAGTGTTATATGCAATATTAATTTTTTAAAATTTTGTATATACGATTAAATATTTCTAATCGATGTAAAAGTATTTATTATATCTATTTGTCACATCTATATAGCTATGGCTGATTCGTCCTCCGCGATCGACAATAACATCGGGCCCGGCCATTCCTTCAGAACGCGATGTTTACGGATACGATTACAATGCACATGGCATACTTGTGAAAAATCCGATCATCAAGTTTGAACCGACCGATTTTTACGATATTCCCCGAGAGGTAAAAATTCCGTGTCTCCTGTTTGTGAAAGATCTCGCGAACGATTATTCATACTGCAGGAGACAAACTTTACCACTCTGAAGTACAAAGGAAACTTTTGGAGCAGAATGAAGGGTAGAGATGACGAACGGATTTTCGTGAC
This sequence comes from Pseudomyrmex concolor, assembly GCA_014839585.1. Classification (NCBI taxonomy): domain Eukaryota; kingdom Metazoa; phylum Arthropoda; class Insecta; order Hymenoptera; family Formicidae; genus Pseudomyrmex; species Pseudomyrmex concolor. The sequence continues at coordinate 14,319 of QVOB01007456.1, forward strand.
TCCGAGTCCTGGAGACTACGAACATGAAACAAAGAAAAGCCTCGCTCAAATCCGTGTCGAGAAAACTAGAGAGGCGAAAAGAGGTGCCGCTAAGCAGCCGCGTTTCTTGGAAGCTTTGTGCCAGCAAAAATTCCGCCAAGTAATTTTAAGAACATGCTTTGTAACTTTCGCGAGTCATTGGTTTCCTCGCGAAAACTCGAAAATTGTTTTTGTAATTACGAATCGCCTTATGAAAATCTGTTTTCTCGCGAAGAATTTTCCAGCTCCCAATTGTTACGATCCACCGAGAAGCGTGTTTGATAAGAGGAGAGAGTACCAACGTATTCGATGCAAGTGCAATCCGTATATGGTGGCACCGCCACCATTTAATCAAACCACACAAGTGAGTTTGTAAAATGTGATTTCAATCTTTCGATCTTACATTTTTTTCTATATGCGTATAATTGCTGTTTTCATATTTAAGAGATTCAAATACGGTTTTCAATCAGAAACGCCTGGACCTGGAACATACGAAATCGCAAATCGACTATTTTGTTTCGGTTCTGTTTTCAGTGCACCTTTCGGTTCTTTTGATACTCGTTTTCAGAAACCCGGAGTTATGATAACACCAGGTTGTTTGAATAATTAATTAGTCTTTGCTTTTTCAAAAACTCTACTAAGTAGCTTTAATATTAACATTAATTAATATTATATATTTATCATATCGTAATAAAACTATAGTTTACGATGTAGGACCTACGGATTACCAAACTGATGTAGGAAATATAGCCTTTGAGTCTGTAAAACGTTACAAAAATAGGAAGAGAAAAACGATTACTTATCTCGATGTTCATAAAACACCGACAAACGATGATAAATCAACGTTAACCGATAAATATAGTGTAACGGGTGAAGAAAAATCTGCGGTGCATCACGCAGTCTTTAAATCAAGAGTAGATAGATTTCCAAAAATTTGTAAAGTAAGTGTTTCATATGTATATAATTAATTCAATTTGTTTAGAGATGTTCAAAATTGCCTAATTAATTAGTTTAGTAAGTGCCAATTACTATAGGAAATATAAAATTTTAAGAAATAATTGTTTTTATATAAGAGGCGTTATAACCACAGTAAGCGCACATCAAATCATCGCACTAAAATAAACAGAAGCGATAGGATTTATTTTATTTGGTCGTGCATTTTAATACGTCGTGACAAATTAATTAAAGTATTGCGGCAGCCACTGTGATAAACAGAGAAATAGAAATTATCCCTATTGTGTTACAAGACGGTGAGAAACTCGAGCTAGTAGTCACAATAAGTTTGTGGTCAGACTGAGCGTCCGAAGATTCTTTCGGCTTGCTTGGGAGATCACCGTGAACCCGAGTAATCCTGGAAGCGCAAGGTAATCAGGAGACGAAATTAATGGCGGCGGATCGAGCCGATGCATCTGTACCCGGGGCGATTCGGGGCCAGGATCCAATCTGGTCGTTAATCGAGAGCGTCGGGACGAGATTCGATGCCGCAGCCAGTAGATAGGCCAGGATAGAATCGTCAGTGCCGAACGACTTGCTGCTGATTCCGCTATGCTCGATGAGTTCGTGTAGTTTCGATTAGCTGGCCTCTCACTTAAACCGTCGAAACGGTGTGAAACCGTGAGCGAAATCTGCAAATGATGCACACCTGCATCGGTAATCTAGTGCGGTTATTGACTAACCGCAACAGTTTCTTGTCGGAATGATTGAATCACTTCGTGATAATTGCGAGCGACATCAGTGCGGTGTTCTTCCTCCGTTTCGTGAATATTTTTTCTAACGGGAAAAACAGTGGAATCCCAATTCGAGGAGGCGCTGTGTATTTGCATAACGTAGGGAAGAGCCGGTGACAGTACACGACGGAAATGACGTTTTGCTGCGCTGTGCAGGTCATTTCCACGCAGAGGCGCGTGGCCGATGTTGCCTAGAGAAATCACTTCCGGCTTGCTGAGCCGGAAATTCGAGCCAATCCCTTGCCCTGGTGTCTCTGTCTCTATAGCGCGAATTGCGGATGGCCGGAAATATCGGCATTTAGATTTGTGTGCGTATCCTAAATGATTAAATTATAAAAGAGAACTGTAAAAGAGAACTGTCCCCGAAAATTTCACGATCTCGTAATCTCATCAGACAGGATTAACGCGTCTCAGGATAGAATTATTCAGTCATTTTTAATAAAAGAAAGCTTTGTTTCGTGAAAATCTAGTAAAAAAACTAATGAGAAAAAATTTTGTTTTTGGAAATAATGCTGTAAGATCGAGCGGCGTATATCAGTATTCATTTGTACAAATAAAGAATTGTTTATTTTCGACAGGACGATATACCGGATCCAGGTGCTTACGAAGCTTTATCAGCCTTCAAGACTAATCGTGATAGATGCGATTTTCTTTGCCGACGATTAGCTCCACCCTTCGGCTCACGTGCCAGTCGGTCTATGATGATATCAAAAGACGTCGATTTCCATGTACTATGTACAGATCGATTTGCAGGTATGAAGCGAAGCATGGATAACTGAAAAAAATCATGGGGGGAAAGCTTTTTCATTATTGCCGTGTGTGCGCAGGCCCGTCGCATTACGATCTCAGGGGAGACATATCAAAGAACGTGAAGAGCGGCGTGATATGCAGTGCTCCTCGTGAGAGAAAAGAAGATATCAAAGGACCAAGTCCGGCACATTATCACGTAAGATGTTTTTTTCGTGACACGCGCGTATACATATTAATTAAATAATCTCTTTTTTTTTATAATACATATCTGTACGTTTTGTCAAAATCTTATTACTATAACAAATCTTGTAGTTAATATACGTAGTTTAATATACGCTCACGCAGAAGTTACTTAATGACGAACGAATGATTGCGTTCGATCGGCTTTAGTCTTTAATCTTGCTACTCGTGGAAGTATTCGATAATATTTACTTAGTTGTAACATGGCAGGATATTGCGTGCTTACAGCATATGAGAGTAATACCGGATGCTTCAGATAGTGATATATGAGAGATGCAGCTATACGCTATGAGATGTACGCTAGCATCCTGCATTATTCTCATCTCCGTGTTTTCAGCATATTCGTGCGTATAGTAGGTTTACAAGTTGCGAATGTATAAAAAAATGTGCGACTTAATTACTATGATATTGCGTAATATGTTACTCGGCAAAATATGTGGCATATGTATATATATATTCGAATACATCGTAACATAGCATCGGTAATGTACAATCAATTAAGTGTATGATTAAGCAATAACTGTTTATAAGTTTTGTAATTTTAGATAAATCCGTACATTACGTCATCCATTTTGAAAAAGTCATTCAACGTTACTCTGGGCAAAGCGAAATCTGCAAATGATATCAAGGAGATTCAGCGACCGTGGCATTATCGGCGATCAAAGAAAGTTCTTCGATGGTTTGCTTCTCCTCTTAAAATGTATCAACATTGTATCTCTGTCTGAAATTTTGGCCGACTAACAAATTGACGGAGAAAATCTTGCGCCAGTTTTAATAATTCTATTAAAATTCTATATTTTATCTATATTTTATCTATCTTCACACGAAATTACTTGCAAATTCACGATATCTTTTCAAGTCACTTGTGCTCTTAATTGAGCTCAATTAATTATAAATGTGCGCTTGTACAGTGAATAAATTATTTAATTTTCTACAACTATCTCTTAAATTGTCTCGAGTTTCTATAAATCATTTATGCTTATCGAATATGCGGAACAAATGTAAAATCTCATAAATATTCAAAGAAGGGAAGGAGCTTGCAATGCCATAAATTTTTCTTTGAACTTTCCGAGGAGATCGCGGCTAAGATCAATATCGTGAAAGTCAGAAATAGTCGGTGGCAAAAGACGTTCACTGAACTGTAACAGCCGAGTGTAATGGTGCGTGAAGAAAGGCAAATGTTTTCCAAATATCAGATCGTACAATTGAAAAAAGCAACGGGTGTAGTTATTAATCATAATATATTAAAATTCAAAATAAAATTAACATTTATGAAGCTTACCGTTCTTTAATTAGAGTCTTATAGACTACTACGTCTAAATGTTCGCTGCAAATAAAATATACTGAATTACAATTCAAAATACATTATTGCGATTTTTTCAGTATTACATACTCAAAACACATGTCGATATTTTAACTCTCAACTCATGCTACACGTTAGATAACAAACAATCCGATCAATATCCGTACCCTTGATTATGCAACAAACGCATTCGCATTGAATCAATCAGGCGCGGCGGATTATCTCTGTGGTCATAATCTGCTTTTGGCATGCCCCTCTATTTTAATATGCACAACCGACGGATTTCGGATGTTGAAAAGCTGAAATTTATACGCATAATATCGAGAGAATACATAAATCTCGACTCGCATTACAAGAAGGACATCTTGCGAAGCGTCAGTGCGAGTATTCATGTTGCTTTTGATGTATTATAACTTGTTCCGATGTTGTCTAAGAAGTTTGCTCATTTGCAAGCTAAAATGTTTAAGACGCCTTTGCGTCATTAACAAGAATCTCGTCGCACAATTTTGTAAACTTCGTTAACGAGGATGCTCTATGATAGTCTAACAGTATTATTATATACCAACAATTAGTTTTGTGCGCTCATCAAAGGGATATTTTTAATAAGTAATGCAACATTTTGTACATTTTTTTAAATATACCACTGTTTGATCTCATTTTTATGTAGATAAAATTTTGCCGCGAGCGAGAAGAGAATTTGATGGCGTATAATCCTGACCGCAAAATGGGTACAACGGCAATTAATCAATCTGGCATTGCAGATTATCTTTGCGGTCATTATACGCTATTAGCGCACGTGAAAGTGTATAACATGTATAATGAAAATTTTCGCCCGTCACAAAATGGCATCAGCAAAGTGTGTAGTAATGACAGAGAATTTTTATTCGGCGCAGTATTAGATATTTTAAAGTTTCGCATTATTTTTTATTTGACTTTGAATATTTTTTCACAGTGCGTCATACAGACGTATACATTAAACATATAACACACATATCATATATTATGCGCAAAGATACACATCTCCCGCAATTGCATGATTTCAATCGCAGATTACAAGATCGGCTCTCGGCAAATTATTGGAGTGGTTGAATACCGCTTACGTGCTGCATGAAGTTTACATAATCGAAAACAGTTAAGCCGATATTTGAATAACAGGGAAATAATAAATGTGTATGTGTGTAAACCAAGGTTTGAAAACTGTTATAATATCGATTTCGGTTCTCATCAGTATCAAAAAAGATTTATTTTCTATAACAGTTATAAAGAACCGAAATTCATAAAGATATCAATTTCGATTACGGTTTTAATATCGGTTCTGATATCGGTTACGGTTACAGGTAATAATACACTTTGGTTATATTTCAAGTCTACATACCCGAGATGATAAATGAAAAATTATATAGGATCCTACAGGATTATATGTGGATCGGATGTAATTTTGTAAACCTATATATAAGTCGAATATGATTTTATATAAGTTGGATATGATTTTATGTGATTGTATAAAATTAGATCCGAAATTTGGCGCGATATGATCACATACATATAAATATATGAAATCATATACAAACGTACATAATTTATATAGGTTAAATATGATCATATAAAATCACGTCTCTCTCAAAATCAGAGTCTCTCTCAGAGTCTCTCTTATAGTTTCTCGCAGAGTTTTTGCACAGTCTCTTTCAAAGTCTTTCTCAGAGTCTCTCTCAGAGTTTCTCGCAGAGTTTCTCGCAGAGTGTCCTTCAAAGTCTCTTTCAAAGTCTCTTTCAAAGATTCTTTCAAAGTCTCTCTCAGAGTCTCTCTCAAAGTTTCTCGCAGAGTTTTTGCAGAGTCTCTTTCAAAATCTCTTCCAAAGTCTCTCTCAGAGTTTCTCATAAAGTGTCTTTCAAAGTCTCTCTCAGAGTCTCTCTCAGAGTTTCTCGCAGAGTTTTTGCAGAGTCTTTTTTAAAGTCTCTCTCTGAGTTACTCGCAATGTCTTTTAAAGTCTCTCTCAAAGTCTTGAAAGACGAGTCTTTCAAGAGACTTTGAAAGAGACTCTGCAAAAACTCTGCGAGAAACTCTACGAGAAACTCTGAGTGAGACTCTAAGTGAGATTTTGAAAGAGACTTTGAAAGAGATTTTGAAAGAGACTGTGCAAAAACTCTGCGAGAAACTATAAGAGAGACTCTGAGAGAGACGTGATTTTATATGATCATATCTAACCTATATAAATTATGTACGTTTGTATATGATTTCATATATTTATATATGATCATATCGCCAAATTTCGGATCTAATTTTATACAATCACATAAAATCATATCCAACTTATATAAAATCATATTCGACTTACATATATATAGGTTTACACAATTATACAAAATCACATTCGATCCACATAAAATCCTGTAGGATCCTATATAATTTTGCATTTATTCTCGGGTATGTAGACTTGAAATATAACCAAAGCATGTATATTATTACCTGTAACCGTAACCGATATAGAACCGATATTAGAACCATAACCGAAAAGAACCGATATTAGAACCTTAATCGAAATTGATATCTTCATGAATTTTGGTTCTTTATAACTGTTATAGAAAATAAATCTTCTTTGAAACTGTTTTAGTAATAACCGATATATAACAGTTTGAAACAGATATGTTTAAAACTTTTTCGATCCTTGGTGTGAACAAATTAATTTATCTTCGACAGCGTAAAACTGTAAGTTATGAAAAATATGCCAAAAGGCATCAATATTTGAAATTATTTGATTTAATTGTTAATTAACTTTTTACGGCAATTTCTTTTTGGTCACTTAAAATTACAAGAGATGTCACATTTTTATAGTTTTACAAAAACTTTGTAATATAGTATATACATATTTAATTGAAGATGTTAAAAAAACTATTGATTAAATAATGTTGTCGTCAATATATAACGAACGATAACGCGTGATAACAAGTGTTAGAGGCGTATTTTACAGAGTAAAGATAAGCGTTTCAAAAGAATCGTGGCTCGCATGTCAGCGCGCACATATCGATCGATAAGTCCTTTCCCCGACGTAATTCGCGTTATAACCGGCGCTTTATGCGCGATTAAAACGGCACTCACGCGAATTCGGGGGACGCCCGCGGCACGATTCCGACGCGACGCCGATGACAAGGAAGCACGTAGGCGACGACCCGCTAATTTCCTCGCCAAATCGTCACGCACGGCTTGTCGGCTTGCGTCCGGGAAGCAATTCCGCAGATTCTTGCCTGCGAGGAATGTCGCCTTTGATCGTCTTTCGCGAACGTCACTCTAACAAGAAGCGACGGATAACTTTGCAATGGCGTATCCGCGGGTCCGCCCTTTTGCCGAGAAAAGCCCTTTGAAACATCACCGCCTCGCGTTGGCTCGATGCGAAAGGAAACGACATTTATCACGACTTCGAGCGCGGCAATACCCACCGATCGTCGTCCAACGACAACGCTCGACAGGCGGAAATAGCGCTACCGCAATTCAACGTGCTCTAACAAACTTGATGCGCAGTACATAAAATAGACACGTGTCTTATCTCGAGCGTTTCGTCGTGTGAAGTTAAAAATAGCTTTACGAATTTTCATATTTTTAAAAAAATATTACGCCAAAGAAACTCTCTTTCTTTCTCTATGTGTATGTGTGTGCTAGATAAAAAGACATTCTAACATTGTATGTTCACACAGATGCAAATACACTATTGTATAAAATATTCATTAAAATAAAGTTTTAATTAAAATTAGACAGAATTAAATAATTAAAATTAACTTTTTACAAAAAGAAAAAGATCTAAGTGTTACTTGCGTTAAATAACGTATTAAACATGAGATTTTGCACGATAATGGTGCATGTTCTTACTTTATGGTTCGTCTGGTTCGACACACATCGAAACTGCTAGCGCGCAACTCAACATTTTCGACAATGTTGAGCATTGAGCTCTCGGTTAATCGGTACATCACGGCTCTGGCGTTGATAATGTGGCCGTACGCGGGACTGGCAACGAGGGCGACATTACCGTTGCATCCCCACGTCGGACAGGACCGAGGGTATCAATCAGCGGTACATGAAAGGGGCGCGGTTCGGCCACGTCTGTCCTCGGATCTCGTATTGTCTGCCGAGGACAGATAGACAGCGCGCCAGCAACGCCGACATTCCGACGTATCTCTGTCCGATGACGCTTCTGTTACTGGAAGTGTCACGCTACTTTGTTCTAGTTCGTCATGTAAGTGCCTTAGTGTGCAGCAGTGCTATTGTCTCGCTCGCAGCTTTGTTGGTTTACAACTAGGTGAGAGAATAGAACCGCGGAAGGCTGCGGCATTTGATGCGAGTTGTCGCTTTAGTATCTCATTGTTGGTTCGCGCTCTAAGTTGCATTGAAATAACGGGAGACACGCAATTTAAGATAACGCTGTTTCAATTTGAAAAAAGACCTTGTTCGAACATTATTGAAAGATATATGTGTTTGTTGAGAAAAATAATTAAAAACTTTATCTTTTTAATAAGCAGAAAAAAGCTCGAGAACTGCCGCGAATATAAAGACACTCTTGAACAAAATGGCTAGTCGTAATTTCTACTCTGTTAGAGTTTCTCTCCAAGTAATATTTTTTCCTTGAACGTAAAACAAAAGGCCCGCGTTCGTTCTTAGTAAGTGAGGGAGACATGGCTGGCGAAGCGTGGACCATTCTCCTTCGAGCCGGTTCCCTCAAAAGTACCCCCCGGTTCGTACCCCATAGACAAAGGGTCCTTCCGCACGGCTGTCTCACTTTTTCACGACTCACGCAGTCGCTCGCGAAAGAGCTATTGTTTGCGCGTATGATGACGGACTCTGCAAAAATCACCGTAGGGGTAGGTAGAGAAGAATATCCCGCCAGAAAGGATGTGACGTTGTCCCTTTGACTTTACTAGCACTTTGCTCGGGAGTGGCAGTCACTGGCGTCATTTCTTTCTTTCTCTCTGTCATACTTATACTCTCTGCATCTGTTTGGACGATTTGTAAGATTATACAAACCCTTTTCTTTCCACTGTCTTTATTTAGTAATTTGTCAACAGAGAAAAAAAACATATTTTTCTTTAAAGAAAAAAGGTTTTTTCTCGCGACCAATAATACTTAAATCTTATACCTATCTAATATCAGATACAAGCTATAGCTCTCTAGACAAAACAAGTTTGTATTACAAAACATCTTATATGAATCTCTTATCATTTGATCGAGAAATCAACAGGCGAATAAATTTCTTTGCAAAGAAAGTTAGCACTTCAAGTCTTGAAACTTTGAGAAAAACTTTCCCCAGATCTGTAGCTAAAGTAACAATATTCCCCGTCGCTTTCTTCTCTTGCGTTTGTGACACGGATGACAGCAAATGCGCAATAAAAAAGAAGGAAAAATAATAAAAGCTCTTCGCTTCGAACGATCATCTTCGATCATTTAGGGGCCGTCTCTGATTCATCCCCCTCGCTAACGTTCGATGCCGCTCTGTACTGCGATGCATTCGGTGCGTCGTAACTCTTGTACCATTGAATTCGACGGGACCGTAAAATCGAGTATTTCTTCGGCTTGAGCTATTCAACGGGGATTTATGTCGTTGGCGAAGCCGCGACGCCTCATTTCCGCTGATCTTCACGACAGATACAGATGCCGAGCGATCTTCCGAGCATCTATACTTAACGCAGACGTCACGCAGAAGAGAGATATTTTTACACGGGAACGTGAGAAAGAATAACACGCAACTGTTGAAAGTTATTGCTTAAGAAATACGCGTAAAAGAATGCACAAAATTCTCTGAAAGTTTTATGTTATAAATAAA
>QVOB01007457.1:0-12500 GCA_014839585.1 Pseudomyrmex concolor
TTCGTCGATCTGATGAGCAGCGTAGAAGAGATTCACCCTCCGCCGTTCTGGATTCGTTCGACGTTGTTACACCCGGAGGGATCATCTAAACCAGCTCACGTGCGCTGATAACCGCGGGATAAATAGATCCTTTCGATGTATCGCAGCAAAGCTGTTTCTTTTTCCGATGTACGGCGTGTATTTTCATCTTGGCCTAAAATCGTAACCAAACACGAGTCGTAAATACGAGGAAAAATGAGAACAACATGAAAGACGACGAGATTGAAACGACGACGTCATCGTCGCCATCATCGTCGTCGTCGTCGTCGTCACCGTCGTTTTTCCCGGTGTGGCCGACGCTTTCGGAAAAATCAAAAATAGCCGATGCGCGGCAGTCAGTGCGGCGATGTCGACGGCGAACGACGGTTCGGCGGTACGGTTCGGCCGATGGTGGTGGTGCTGGCGGAGAAGAAGGCGGTGTACTGCTGCCCGCGGCCCTGCGATGCCGACGACGATGTCGACGACGGGCTACCCGGGGACGATCGTTCTTCTGGCCGTGTTGGCGTTGACGTCGATCCTCCTGGGTCACGTTGACGCCGCCGCAAGGACGAAAACCGATGAATCCCGTAGCTCGGCCGGCAAGAGGGAGGCCGAGCCGGTGATCGAAGAAGTCACTGCCAAGCAACTCGAACGGCTCCTCAACGAGAAGGATTTTGTTGCCGTGTATTGGTGTAAGTGCCGTTGCTGCCGCCGCTGCTGCTGCTCCTGATGCTGATGTAGCCCGCGAGATCTTGTCGATCTTGTCGCACATTTTGATTTTAATGTCGCGCGTGACTGAACTTTTCTTTAAATAAACAGCGACGTTACAACCTTCGCGATTCATTAGCGTGTGAATTTCGCAAGTCAAAATTATGTTTCGAGAATTATGTCAGACGGAGTAATGTTTCCTTCGTGTGTCGCCAAACTTGACGATCGAGCTAGGTCGATGTGAAAACGTCGTCGCTTTTCGTAAAATCGCGCGACGACAAGCCCCATGCAGCTCCCCTGTCTGCATCTATATTCGTATATCGACGGCAAACTTACGTTTCGATTCGCGCAAAAAAAAAATTAGACGGAATGCCGCGCGAAAATCTTCATGTAAACTCTCGTCGAGTCTGACGAGATACGTCGCTTCGTGACTTTTATCGCTCGTGTTACACGCAAGCAATAAACTTGTTTCTTCCCGTTGAGATCGTAAAAAGCGCACGTTAAACATTTTCTCGGATTTTCGTTAGATTATTATATAACGCGAGTGGGTGTCGATGAAAGCTACAGTCAGAGTTACGGAACGCAACTCTCGTCATTGAGATCGTTCTGTATCGCAGCGAGGAAAAGAGAGCAACGCTGAGAGCGAACGATAACTTGTCGAATTGATTATTGAACGCTGTTCATCAGCGAGATTACGAATCCTTAAATTTAATTTAACATAAATAATCGAGCAACATTACAAAAATAATTTTTTTTTACGTGAAATATAACGATGAAATCGATCGACAGATTTGTAATTAAAAATTTGTAATTAAAATTTCAATAAAAAAACTCGCGATAATCCGTCGTTCGAAACAATGAAGAAAACGTCATTTTTAAAAAGCGGAAAAACTTCGCGCATTGGTTCGAGATCAACAATTTGCAACTCCGTTTTTGGGAAGACGACCCAAAGTTGCAAAACAATGGTTCCTCTCGCAATTTTCGCAGCGCACGTTCGCATTGTTGTGCCGTCGATATACGTCGCTTCATAAACGATAATTTCACTCTCGCAAATTGCCCTCACGTGAGACTTAACAGGTATTAAATCCTCGTCTTCTGCCAAGTGCTACGACCGCTCAGTAGGACAGTATGTCTGAAGACACACGAGCTCCGCTCCGAGTTTGCTAATCCAACAGAGCCCGACGCGTTTCATTTAATTTAAATTGCAACGAAATCTTTTCGGCGATTGTCTTCACGGCGAATTATTCTCAGTCGGGATAAATTGAACACAATTTCGACCCTAAAACAGTTGATCGAATTACCGATATCGAATCGCGCTACATGCTGAATATGACCGAAGGTCATATCTCATATGGCGACGCGCCAAAAAATACACGTACAATTCGCGGAGTTTCCCCAGAAATATATCTTTAATTAACGCAACACAAAATCGCGTCATTGTTTGTCTTGATTTAAAAAAAAATTCAATTTTAAAGACAAATGTTCAGCAAAAAAAAAAAAAAGAAACATCTTGGTGCGCGCAGAAAATATGAGATTTGTCGACACGGGCTTTTTTTATATTTTTGAAACGCGATATGCTTTACAAATTATTTTAGCATAATTTTAAAAAATGCGTGGATTTTTAATGCCGTCTTCCGTTTGCGTTAAAATTCAATGAGACGAATCTCCCGAGAGAACGATTCGGGAAGTGGACATATAACGAGAAGAGTGACTCATTAAACAGCGCATGGCGGGATGCAAGAAATGTATGAACGATGCATTAAGACGTCAGATCGCGCTCTCCCGACAAGAGAATTTGCTTTTGAAAACTCGCTCGTGGCAGCTACTTTTATAAAGCGCGCGCGTTGCGAACTTTAGCGTTATTTTTTTGGGGGAGCATTTTAACAACGCGTTTGGCAATTACACAAATATTACGAATCAATGGGAAGAGACGTGTTTTCTCACGCGTGTGTATCTCAGATTATATTTACATCTGAGATATATATACATCTATCTATTATACGTATATCTATAAATATGTATACGCGTGGATCGAGAGAATCAAAGATAACATAACCGGGAATCAGAAAGGATGGAAGACGCTGCGTGTAATTTATCTGTCGTAGGAGCGTGTCTCTTGAGCAACAGGGGAGTAAGATTTCCGGAACGACTCGAGAGATCGAGTTCCTGAACAACCTGTTCGTCCGATCTCCGCGTTATCCCTCGCTCGCCTGGGCTCGCATATTCGGCGTGATTTTCTCTTGAATCATCTTTTCGTAATACCGTGTGATATAATCGACTCCCGGATTTTCTGCCACACGGTCGTAGCGCGCGACATCGTGCGTGCCATCAACATCTTTTGCCGCGTCGCCTCAAAATACATTGTCTCGGGAAATTCGATGTTTCGCGGCGATTTTAGCCGCCGCGCGCGTAAAACGCGGTCAGCGAGGAATGGGAAAAGAAAAATTGAGCGAGGAAGGCGTTATTTTAAATTTAAACCGCGGGGCGTTTAACGCGCGCGCACGCACAAAGTGGAATGCGCGCCACTTGTTGCGTCGATCGATTCGATTTCCCGTGTGACTCGATTTCTCGATTCTCGCGAGTGCGCGGGAGGGATGACGAGGAACGCGCTCCAAATCGGAAACTGAATTCTCGGAACGCGCGCGAGGAAAATTTCAAGATCGGCCGATTCGAAGGCCGATCAGACGAAGAAGATTCCGTCCGCCTCTTGAACGCGCTGTAGCAAGGCTGGCGCTCCGGTAGACGCCGCTTTTAGCACACGTTGAAGTTATTTTCGCGCTTACCACTGAACTCCTCTTCTCTCTCTCTCTCTCTTTCGGCGACTATCGTCTCCGCTGAAAACATAATACCGTTCCAAGCGAGCCGCGGTTTCTCTTACTGCACGTCTCGTAGATCGCGCTCGTCTCGCCGTCGCGTAACACGGGACGTCTGTTTCCGCCAGACGGGAGACGCGGTTCCTCCAGGCCGCGAAACTCGAAACGCGTATCGAATTGAAGATCCGCGCGGAGAGAGACTATTTCCAGATAGCCGCGATCTTCTCGGATCTGAAATTTCTGTTTTCCTTTTTTGTTCTCTTGCTGCATGTTTACACCAGCGCTTCTTCCTCGAAGTTCGCAAACATGATGTTGCTTCTATAAGTCTCCTTTTATCCGATCCAAGAGATCAGATAATTTTGTGATTTATTTTGACGTAGTTTCTTGAAAAATTATAAACTCCCGCGAGTCTTCGCGAACGAGAGGAAAGAGAGAACGATTATCGCGAGAGATACCGACGGATGCGAAGCGTCGGAAGACCCAGACGACGAGCTCTCGCGTCGAGCCTATTTCCAGCTGCGGCGTCCTCGTGGCTCATGTCGCCGTACGCGCCGAATTCTCTTCTTCTCAATTGATCGAGGCTGTATCCTCTTTTCATTTTTTTTTTCGATGATCAAAACCATTAAAATTGCCAATAAATCGCTTCTCTGATCAAGTATCTTTAATAAAGTTTTAAACGCGGTACTTCCGATGTATCAAGAAAATCTGATAAAAAATAAAATAATCATTTGAATATAATATTAAATAAAACACGTACGCAAGTAGACATTTTCTCTCGCAGTAAAGAAATAAATTTATCTTCAACATTCTCGCTATTTAAAGATATCACGTACACGAGATACTGCTCATCTTCCGTCACGACGGTGGGAAACGCTTACTTAGCATACACGTGGCCCTGCTTCCCGGAGCTGCAGTCGGGTCAATGGATGTAACTAGTACACGTATACTCGTGCGAGAGTACACGTATGATCGTACAAATAATTATTTAAATAGCGATCAAACGATTCATCGCGCGATGTACGCACATGCATTTCACAACGTTAAAAAATTATAACTATATTAATTATTTCGCACATATTTCATAAAATTTTTTTACAAGTTTAATTTCTTGTTGCAGTTACTTCTGAGAGAGATTCAATTCATAAAAAAAAAAAAGACATAATCCGGTTCGATGTGTTCAAAGAACACAAACCATCGATAGCAATCAGTAGCGCAATTTATTTCTAATGTTTACGCTGTCGGTCTGTTTGCACATTACATCCGCGATGGTTTATTTATATTGTTACTCCACTTTATACGTGCGAGCGTAGTCGGGACAAATTCTGTTATTTCAGCAGCAGTTTCGAATGGGCGAAGCGTCCAACTTCCTATCGTTCTTCTTTTCGCATTTCGAGAAGAAGAAAAAGAATAATAATCTCTTTCGCGCTAATTGGATTTTCTCTCGAGCTCGAGCGGCGCGGAAGCGACAACGATCCCCCGCGAGCCAAATTCGCGTTCTTCTAAAGACAGGACATCGTCTTAATTTCGCTCGAAATGTAACGGTCGTTACTCCACATAAAGTGTGTAAACGGGAGCATTCGCGGGCGCCCTTGGCGAAGACGGTCGCGGACAACAAGACGGCGAGAAGACGAGAAAACGACGACGACTCGGTATGGGCGAGGCCGTTCGTTCTTGTATTTTTAGTGGCTCGTAAACTAGGCACTGGCCGTCGCGTTCGATCTCGTCGTCGTCGCTTCTCTTCTTCAAACGTACAATTCTTCGTCTCTTAAGGCGTAAACGAAGACGTGGAAACTTAATAAACGAATTGCGAGAGAGATGAGTCGCGCGGCAATATATTGTATAGAACATTGAATCTCTCGAGCCGATAGATCGAAGTTCGCGCGAAAGTCAGCGGCCAACTCTCGAGAGCGAAGATGCGGCTCAATCGAACACACGCCATTCTTCGCCAAAGACAAACGTGATTTAATTAACCACGTTGCGTCCCCGTGGCAGCTGTCGATGTGACGACGAGCAAAATAGTTCCAAAAGCGCACCTGTCCCGTCTTGAATCGCGGGCAATGCTGCAAATTCCCGCCTGCAAATTATTACCTCTCTCTTCGAGATCCGAGTTCCTCTACATTTGACAATTCCGTAGATTTCTTTTTATTCACATCCATTATTCCTGAAAATTTCGATATATACTTTCGTTTATTCTTTTGTGCTTCCGCAACTTTGGTTGATGAACAGTTTTTTTTGCGATAACATAGCAAACAAATCTTTCGAAATCGCGAAATTCTAAGATAAGTAAACCAGTTAAGTCGTTTTTTTTCTACATCGTCAGAGTAGCGATTTTTGCACAAAAACGTTACTTTAAACTCACATTACACTTTTTTTTTTAATTTTCTAATATTGCTGCACTTATGAGGAGCTCCGAGAGCTAGAATCAAAACACGTGTTTGTTATTTGTGCGGAATAAATATTATTTGCGCATCCGCGTTGGCTCTCAATGGATAGATGCTCAGATGCCAAACCTTGATTTTCTGAATTGTTTATTCATCACGTAAACTCCTGAGTAGTCGTACAAGAAAACCGCAGAAAGAATTTTTAGCGATTTCTTACCGACGATGCCACCGATAAAATCCGGAACGTCACGTTTGCTCGAGCATTTTTTTATTCGGTTGAACCTGTTCTCTTTTTTTTTTTTTTTTTTCGAGTTGTTCGGGTTTTTATCGTATAATTTCTCTTAACTTTCGACCGATTACGGCAGCAAGCGATGGACACGGTCCAATTTATCTGGCACAGCTTTTCGAGGATTCCTTCGCCCCGTCTCTCTCGCGTATCTTCCCTCTCGCTTTTGTGCGTGCGTGTCTCTTAGTCAGACCATTCTGCCAACCGTTTCGCGGGGGTGTTCGTTAACCGAATACTATGCTATTGCGTTACTCTGTGATGGCAGCGCGAAGGGATGGACGGGGAGGCAGAAAAGAGAGAAGGAAGCTGACGAACAGAGAGAGAGAGAAAAGCGCAGCGAAAAGAAGAGAGAAGAAGGATAATGCAGATTGCACAAGAGAGCAAAGAAGCGTAACGAGAAAGAGAAGCTTCTCAGATGCAGACGAACCGAAAAGAAAGAAAGAGAGAGAGAATAACAGAAAGAGAGAGAGACAGCGGTGTGTCGGGAACGAGCGAGAAGAAGAAGACAACAGAAAGAGAGGGGAAGAGAATCGGAACCACCTCTCCCGTTTCTTCTAGCTCTATTCTGAGGAAGTCGCCACCAAAAATGGCGGGGTGCGCGAAGCGTGTGTATACGCGACGATACGCGTGACCCATCCTCGGACCTTCGCTCCGTTATCATCACCGCGCGAAATGTAATCGAAGTCCGCCGCGCGCTGGTTCACTTGCGAGAAAAATAAAATCTCATTGTGGGCAACACGCACACACCTCGACGCGTATAACGAACGATTGTAACCCAATACCTGCCCGTTGTCGCTCGCTGACCGCAGAATAGCGAGAGTCCGCGCGCAAACGCTCGAATGAAGCGTACGTATGCCAAGGCGGGGAACGATAAGCGCATGATTGATTCTTCCATTATGACCGCTCGATGAATTAGAGCGTGTCCACGCCCTGAAATCAAATAAAAGAACAACTTGCTCGTTATGACATTTTCGCATTAATTAGAATTTGTCCACACATAAGAACTTTCCCTGTAATTTAGCGGTGATTCCGTTTTGCGCAGATGCACGAAGTTGCACCACGTGCGACAAGGTCCTGGCCGAATTAGAGAAAATCGACGACGACACGGACCACTTTGGAGTTGATTTTGTCAAGATCAACGATAAACGACTGGCGAAGCAATATGGTATCAAGAACTTCCCGGCTCTCACGTACTTCCGCGAAAAAGAGCCGATCATATACGAGGGTAACTCTCGCGTCGATCAATTGAAAATCTTCTCTTTGATATTTCGGAGGAAATTCCGTCCTGTCACGTTTCGCTCATTTATTCCAGGTGACTTGATGGACGAGGAAAATGTACTGGACTTTCTCACGAGTTTGGAAGCGATGGATCTGCCAGATCGCATCGAGGAGGTGAACGCAAAAATTCTAGAGAAGATAGTCGAGGATACGGATTTCGTGGCCGTTCTTTTCTGTGAGTACGGCTTCGTTTTTCATCTTGTTACAATATTTGTTATCACTGCGGGTTAATGCGCAATCTTCCGTTGTGTTCTCCAAATTTTATCACCGTTGTTCTTTGAATTCTTGTACAGTACGAAACGGGGAAAATGTCGAGAAAAATCGAACTGTGAAAAATGTGAAAAAACTAGGTTTCTAGGCTAGTAATCGTGTCAGTCGCCGCCCGAAATCAACGGACACACAACGACGCTACGTAATGTACCCCGTCCGCCCCCTATCCGTGCACCTAACCCGTTCACGTTAATTAACTCCCGTTATTGTCTTACTAATCACTTGTGCACGTAACGTGTGCGACGAAATTGTTCAGTGTACGTAAGATATGTGACAGATTATTTATCAATGTGCGTAAAACACATACATAAAAATCGCAATTAACTTTTCAGCGCGAGTTTCCAAATAATCACCTCCGCCGTACTCACGCGCGCATCATCATCGCATCTTATTTTCTTGCATAATTATCGTCGCAGTTCCATGTCTCCGACTCGATACATGTACATAAAAAAAGAGTTACGGAGACGTGCTATCTCATCGCTCGTTGTTTCGTGTCTTTGATTTGAAAACGCTTTCGCCCGACACAACATTTTTGTACATACATACCGATTATTCAGACGACAGCAATCTTTGTGCCCATCGCTTCTCTGTACAAAAGCGCGCTTGTTCACGCGTCGGTTGTATTCCACATATCCTTTGTAAAGTCCGCTCTCAGTTCTCTCTCTGTTCTCTATTGTCTTTTGTCATTGTCCGTGTCGTGTTCTTTCGTCGTGATTTTTCTCTCAATCGTATCGCAAAATGGAAAGCGCTACAGTCCCAATCACTTTTGGCTGAATTCTAACTGGAACTATCGAATTCATCGTGTCACTGAATCGTGTCGTTCCAATTTGCGATTCGATCGCTATACAACATACTTGTAAATAATACATATATGTGAACATTCTTGTGTGTGTTGATACGAATAGGTCCGAACACGGAGCGGTGTGCGGGCGCCGGTTCTAGTAAGTACATTAATTTATAAGAGATCAATGTTCTACCTGTGGCACAGCATCTATATCCTATGCTTCTTCTGACATACAAACACACACACGCACACATACATACACGTACACACAATACATTTACACGCATCGGCTGACGCACTAATGAAAGATCACTTTGCCGTTTTTCTTTTTTTCACGCAGTTTTGTTATTACGCAGTTTAGTGCAATTACGCTTGACTATTTTCTTCTTTTTTTCTTTTTATTAAAGCGCCTGATCCTTCGTCGCAGCCATATATTTGACGCGCGATGTGGCGTAAAGTGGGAGAAATAATAATTCTCTTTTTTTTTTTGCGCTTATCACGCGCAAGAGTAAAGTTTGGTTTTTTTCTTTTTGTTTCGCGAGAAAGTGATTTTTCGCGAGTGCATCATCCGGAAGTGGCGACGAGTTGATACGCGTTTACATTTCATTATTTCTGGCGAGAATGTTGTAAATTTGTTTTTTTTTTTCGACCACATCTCCCTAAAAATCATCGATCTGTGCGTTTTCGTGGATTGTCAGAGTTGTGTCGCATCATCCCTGTCAGCACTTCGCTCCAATGTGTGCGCACGACGACAGAGGGACGCGGTATGAAAAATATGGATGGTACCAGGAAGCGGCAAGAGTCCTTTTAACACGCTCCAGTCGTTTCCAATAAAATCTTTCTTTGAAAAAAAAAAAAAAAAAACCGTTTCCAGTTAAATTGCTACTTGATTTTCACGTGATTAACTAACAAGCGCTTTCTGAAACTTCCGTTTTCTTTTCCTCTATTGTTCAGCACTTTGTATTACGATTCTTGGCACAAAGCTAATTTAAAAATGGTATAATAGCGAATAATTTAATTATTATTACTTGTATTCTGAGTGTGCAACCAGAAGTAGAACATAGAACACATTGTTCTGCATATTTTTTTTTTTTTAGAATAGAACGATGTGTATTATACGAGTAATGGCGTTTCTTTGAGAGAACTTGTGTATACTAATCCAATCATTTTTTATTTTTTAAACATTCCCGTTTTTACGACAATTTAACGTGTCGAAGAAACACGTGCGATTTTAATTCCCAATAAATTTAATTAAAAAAACAAAAATTTCAGGTCACTTATCAAAACATTTTTCGATTTTTGTCTTTTTTATTTCTCATGGAATCGTTTATCAGCATTGACAAATGACTTAAGTAAAAGGAACGCGAGTTTGAATCAAAGAGATCGAAACGATACTGTTGTCACGAGGATCATTGCATTTATGGACTGAATAATATCGACGTTCGGTCAAACGGCGCACAGCGAAGGCACACAATAATGCGTCTTTTTATTTCAAATGGGACAGACAAGCCAGACTGCAAAAAATGTCTCAAGGCTCTGCAAGAATTGGAGAACATCGACGACGAGGCCGATCAATTAGGTATTGGCTTCGTGAAGATCGCGGACGAAGAGCTCGCGGATGAGTATAACCTTGGTCCTCTCCCAGCTCTCGTGTATTATAGACATCAAATTCCGATCATTTACGAAAGTGAGTATATACACACGTTTTACATAACGTTAGAAACGTTATGAGTTACGCAAACGCAGGATTGTTGTTCGCGCGATATGACATTTCGCTTTCTCTCGCTCGCGCGAAAAAGAAGTAAAATATTTTACGCGCGACACACCACGTGTGTAATAAGTGCAGGTGCTTCTTTTTTCAACAAAAAAAAAAAAAAAAGAAGAAAACGCGAAATTAATTTGTGGCGTGTGCTCTTAGATGAATTGAGCAGGGAGGAGGACGTGTTGGAGTGGCTGGTGGCGAACAAGAGCACGGGGGACGAAGAGGACGTAATCGAGGACGTCACCTCTAAGACGTTGAACACGCTGATCGGAAACATCGACAATCTGGTCGTTCTGTTCTGTTCGCATCTTTTTTTTCGCATCTCTCTTTCTTTTTTTTTTTTTTAATTCAACCTCGTGCGTCTTGCCCTCGCGCTTACGCAACCTCGTGCTTACAGACGATCACGGTGACGAGGATTCTATGCAAGTCCTGAACGAGTTGGAGAAGATCGACGACGACTGCGACAAGCACGGGATCCAGTTCGTCAAGATCGACGACGAGAAAGCGGCGGAGGAATTCGGAATCGACGATCTACCTGCGATCGTCTATTTCGAGAAGCAGATCCCGAATGTTTATGACGGTGGGTAGGTGAAATCACGCAGAAGAAACGAATATTACACGGTATCCAAAAATAATCGCATAAGAAAATACATAAATGTCACGCGGAAAGGACAACTAAATAAATTTTAAACGAAATTAAACTTATATTTTCGATATAAAACTACTTGACCCGATTGCAGGCGACATCGAGAACGAGGACGAGATTCTGGAGTGGCTGTTGTCGCAACTCGAGAAGGACGAGATCGAGGACGTCACCGACGAGATGCTGGACCGTCTCATTAAGGACGGAAAAACCCTGGCTGTACTTTTCTGTAAGTTTTTCATAAGGCGGGTCGTGCGAATCGATCGATGCCGGATATAAAAAATGATGTTAGGGATATATTCGTGACGATCGCAGACGACAACAACGATCGCAAGTCTCAAAGAGTTCTCAACGAACTGGAGAACATCGACGACGAGTGCGATCAGCTCGGCGTAACGTTTGTGAAGCTCGACAACGCGGAAGAATCGAAGGAGTACGGCATTGAGAAAGTGCCGGCGATGCTCTACTTCGAGAAGGGAATTCCGATGGTGTACGAGGGCAACCTCGAAGACGAGGAAAAGGTGTTGAAGTGGCTGGAGCAACAACAGAAGTCCGATCAAATCGAAGACGTCACCGACGAGATGCTCGACATGGTTATCGAAAAGATGCCGCACGTAGCCGTTCTCTTTTGTCAGTAATTCTTCCCTTTCTCGAAACTGTTAATTTACGTTTCTGATTGAATTGATTTCTTTGTCGTTTTATTGTGAACAGACGACAAGGATCAAAAGAAGAGTCAGAAGGTGCTGAGCGAACTGGAGAACATCGACGACGACTGCGATCAGCACAACATAGCTTTCGTGAAAATTAACGACTTGGACGAGGCGAAAGAGTATGGAATAGACAATCTCCCCTGCTTGGTGCTCTTCGAACGGAAAATACCGCACATATACGATGGTCAGTTTACGATAATCATTTATGTCACAAGAGAAAAAGAAAAAAAATTATTATTTATCTATTTTTCTCTCATTGATATTTTTAATATTTTAAATATTTTTTTATCATTTTGTTTCTCTTTTCAACATTGTATCTCATTTTTTTTATGATAAAGAAATCGTTAAAAAAAAGAACTGGAAACTATTTCTCTCAATTCTCTCGCAGGTGATCTCTTGAACGAGGATCAGATACTGGGCTGGCTGTTGCATCAGAAGAAACACTCCGAGATCCCGGAAGTGACGGACGAAATGATTGAGAAGCTCATCGAGACCTCGCCGTACATAGCAGTCCTGTTTTGTAAGCGATCTCGATTCGTCTTTCTACCTCCTTTTAACATTCTTCCACATGTTACTTGTTAGGTAGGTGCTGTCGTATGAATGTAAGTGAGAACGAACCAGCGAATTGATTCTTTTTCGTAGACGACAAGGACGACAAGCAGGACATACGGATTCTGAACGAGCTCGAGAACATCGACGACGAGCTCGAGAAGGAGGGCATCGTCATCGTGCGCATAGACAACGACGCCGAAGCCAAGGAATACGGTATCGATCATTTACCGACTCTGGTATACTTCGAGGACAAGATCCCGGCGATATACGAGGGCGATCTTCTCAACGAGGACGA
>QVOB01007457.1:17500-35000 GCA_014839585.1 Pseudomyrmex concolor
TGAACCGAAGCTCCCGAATTAAATGGCTGCCCATTCGCTTAGGCGTAACATTAATGTATGTTCCACCTAAAAAAAACAATCACTTTTCATCGATATAAAAATTGCCGCAATCTTCTTTTCTTTTTCTTTTTCTTTGAAATAAAGAATGAAATTTCACAATGTAAAAAAAATAAATAAAAGCAACTTTATATCGACTGCAATGGGCAGCGATTTAACGTTTGCCAGCGGCAAACAAGAGCGGGGATAAACGTAATAGATGCTTAGCATAATAGAGACCGCGGGAAGAAAAAAGAGAAAATCGGAAACGCAACAAGTGAGCTCGAAGAAAGATTCAAAGCTCGAGCCACCCTCGCGCGCGCTCGCGCTCGCAGAAAGGTCGCTGCAGCGAAGATGAGACACGGTCGCATCTTGACTCCGTCTTCTTCGTATCTTCGGATGCAGGTACCTCGCGGGTCTCGCGCGATCCATGAAGAGCGTCAACGACGCCCGAGCAAGACGATCGAAGATGACACGTGACTTCCACGCGGCTGGCGCACTGGCGGGCGGACCTGGACCCTCGAGTCGTCGGGATAAACAGGCATCGATTTCGTTTGATCGATTCGCGCGCTTTAAACGTGACGAATGTAATTTTTCTTGTGACTCGACGGAGCTACGGCTCCGTTCACGATTTTTCCCAGAGATTTTCCGTAATGATGGTCAAATTTTACAAAAAGTAAGAATTTTTCTTCTTTTTTTAAACAAATTGCGAAAGTGAACCAGCCTAGCTCCGTCTTCGTAAGTTTATTGTTTCCCTACGAGCTTTATCAGTTCTTGATCGATAATAAAAAGGCGGCAATCAATACGCAAAATAAATAACATCGTCGAAGAGGATGAATACAAAAGAGAGAGAACGTAATTTAATGTGTACATATGTATAAAAGCGCGATAAGGATCGTGAAAATCGCACGATAAACCTTTCTGTTCTCTCACTGAGAGCTGAGTCGTGGTTGTGGGCTGTGTTGCAGTTATGGCTGGAATACCTTACATCATGAAGGTCTAAACAGCACGGCCGATACGCACACGCACGTCAGCGTTTGGGGCCGAACGACGATTAGGAACTCGAAGAGATAGAGAAAGTATTCGCAGGACGATGATTGGAATCGACGACAAGACGAGAGAAGACAAAGATCGCGCGGTAAAAATCCGCGCGAATGAAGCTACACGAGAAATACTCGGACAGAACAGAAACTTCGTTGCTTAGCGAGTAACGTTTCCCGAAGAAGCGAGATGAAAACTCACCCAACATCGTCGTTATTGTCGCCCACGTATCATTGTGTTCGTCCTCACGGTCGTCATTGTCGTGTTATCGTCGTCAGTGTATCATCGTCATCATTATCATCATCATCACAATATATCGTAACACAAATGTTCATCGTCGCAACCTACGTCATTTTTCTTCTCGATGTGTTTCATCACGTGCAGAGGAGGATAAACACGTTTGCGAGCGATTTAAAAAATTTCTGTACATGTGCGTGAGAAAAACTCGATGTCGGAAGCATCTTGGAGAAATTGGATAAAGTCTGGAGTATTAATTTGAATAATTAATTTGACTTTGAAAATTAAGAATATTCGAAGGGAGAAGAACAACACACTCTCTGTCGATTGATTATAATCAAACGCGATGGAACAGGAATTATCGTCTCGCGCGCGCGCGTATGCATTTCTTATAAAAAAAAAAAAATCTCGAGCCTTGACCATCTCTGGCCGCGTATTTGTCTAACGCTGAGTATTTTTTTATTCGGTTTGGTTTTAATTTCGTTTTAACCCGTTTATATATAACGACGAGCGATACCGCGTCTTCGTTGCATTTCGTCGCTAACATTCGCACGGTAATTGGGTAGGACTTTGATAGAGTATAGTGAAGAGAGAGAGAAGGGAAAGAGTGTGTGTGTCAAAGGTCGACACCCGAAAAACTGTGTCATAGTGTTCTACCTAGATTTTGCGGTACGTGCTTCGACGATTGATTTAACGTGAGAGATTTAATCATGTTGTGTAAACTAAACTCGCTCTGGAGCCTCTGTACGATTATTTTTGTTTGTCCTAATAAAAAGCCACTCTCGATCTAACCCTTTTCTTCGCTATCTATTACTTTTAAGACAAAGAGATCTCAATGAATAAAAGAGAGGCCCAGAGTTTTAGCGCGAGGCTACGAACATCTTTACATTTCAAATTTCTTGTATACGTTTGTAAACGTATATCGTCTTCTGTGTTCTAGAAACAGAAAGACGCGAATTAAAATTGTAAAAAAATCAAAATTGGCAGTTTTTACAAAATAGTTTAAACAAAAGCGAAACTAGAATTATCGCGATCTCATTGTTTTTATATGGCAAACACACACGTTGTATATTTATTTAGAGACTTTTTATCTTTAATTTCAACACATTTGACTAGACGAGATTTAATTTTTTGTTGCACAATCCAATGATTTAATTGCTAGCTTAACAGAAAACGTTAGAAACGAAAAGAAGACTTTTTAGCGATTTACAATCGATCAAATCGCGCGAAGAAACTGTGTACGATAGGGGCGCTTATTTATTTATTAATTTATTTATCTATATTTATTTATTGACTTGTTACACAGCGAAGTACCTCTTTAACTTCTGTGTTCGCTGTTTCTGTGTCGCTCAATATGTCCGATAATCTGCGCAAGATACAAACAAACACGTTTTCGTCATCACGTTTTGAAATTGTCAAGTTACAGGCGAGATACGCGTGATGTCTAATATTGTTTCGACATAACAGAGCGTAAAATCAATTTGTTTTGCCACGAATGTAACTTTTTTTGCGAATTGACGCGAATTTAATTAATGTCACACCGTATCTGTGATTACGATTATCAGACGTCACGAATTATTTTAATAAGCTCGCGAACGTTTGCGTGCGAGCTGACTCTTGTTACTTGCAGCATGTACGATATATGGAAAGAAAACGATATTATAAGATAACAATAAATACATTTCCTAATATCCTTTGTATTTGCTTCGCCCATCACCGCTGCGTACAACCTGCGTTGTTGTCTTATTCTTTTTTTCTTACAAAAATACAGCGTAAAATCTTGTTTAATTTTTTCACGTACTTCTCAGATAAATTTTTTTAAACATTTTCTTCGAGATTATTTAATATCCAAGTATTTTCCGCATAAAACTCCGCATCTAACTCACGAATAATAATTTCTGACAGATTTAACGTGTCTTTTTACACACACAGTCTCTTTTAATTTTTCACAATGTTGAGAAAAGAGATAAGTTACGAAAATAATCCTAAAAAGTGACAGAAACTGAATAGCCATTCCAGAACAACGTCAGTTTTACTGAAAAATTATAATTGTGCCGAGAAATTAGATATTAGTTTTTAAAAAAATAATATTTTTCAAATATATTCCAATAAACATTGATAACAAATATAAAAATTAAAATTTCTCAAGTTACGTCAGCCTGTGTGTAGCAGAAATTTCTGTGTCACACTAAAACTTGATCTATCAAATTATTTGACAAATAATCGATCGAAGAATCACCGAGCTAATGCGCAACGTTTAAGGTAATCTCCTCGATGAGACTGAAGTACTCGACTGGATGGTGAAGCAGAAAACCGACGAGAGCATCGAAGAGATCGATCGTGACATTCTCTTCAAATACATCGAGACAAAAGAGTTTCTCGCAGTCATATTCTGTAAGCAGTAATTTCCAATCAAGATCTTTTCATTACTTAGAAGTTTTAAACACTGCTGCCAATTGGCATTGCGTTTAGTATCTGTCGCGGAAAAATATTTTATATTTGAAATGATTTCAAAATCGCAGCCTAGACATATGTAATAAGATAAAAAAAGAAAAAGAGTATCGTAATCAAATCAAATTTTCGCAATGTAAAACATAAAAAACAAAATCGTTCAAGACAAAGAGGAGGATCCGGAAAGTCCCAGAGTGCTCAGGCACATCGAACTGATCGACGACGAGGCCGCGGAGTACGGGATAAAAATCGTCCGGATGAAGGATCGGTTAATGGCGAAGAAGTACGGCTTCCGGGACCCACCCGGTATCACTTACTTCCGCAAAGGTAAGAACATCAACTACGACGGTGACATCGACGACGAGGAGGAGATCCTCGACTGGCTGACCAATCCGGAAAACATGGAGCTTACCGATCACATCGAGCGCATCAACAAGAAGATGTTTGAGAAGGTTCGACAAACGACCGACTATCTAGCCGTCTTTTTCTGTAAGTGTAAAATAATTTTCCGACCGGCGAGTCACGCGCGCGATTAGAATTTTATTTTTTTATCTCGCATTTTTTTATTCCGCTTTTTGATACGTCGCGCATTTTGTTCAGACAGCAACGACTGCAAACAGTGCGGTCGAGTATTGGCGGAGATCGAGCACATCGACGACGAGGCCGACAACGCCGGCATTAAATTCGTGAAGATCGACGACAAACAGCTCTCTAAGCAATACGGCGTGTTCGCGCTACCGGCTATATTGTTCTTCAAAATGGGCTCAAAAGAGCCGGTGATATACGCAGGTATACAAAGAGACGAAAACAATTTGCGACGTCAGACAGACGGATAAAAAGATAAACTGTGTGTGATTGACAGGCGATCTGTACGACGAGGAACAGATTTTGCAGTGGCTGATGACGCAGAAAGACCCGTCCGGCGAGGTGATCGAGGCCTTGGAAGGCGAAGATCTTTTGAACCTGATACGAGAATCGGACTCTTTAGCCGTGTATTTCTGTAAGTATTGCAACATCACCGATTGCAACTTCGCGCAAAAATCTCTGACACAATTCTCTTCTACTTTACGCGAAAAGAAAATTCTCATCGCGCGATTAACACAAGACTATCGTTTTTTTAACGAAGAAATCCGGCAAGTATTCGTTTCGTCCAACTAACAAAGTCAAACTGCATTTTTAGGAAGTTCCCGTAGAAAAGAGGAATATTGACGAAAGAATGTCAAACCTTCCCCGATGATTGACTTACAATGTATTTCGCGCCACTATGTCATCCCCGCTCTCTCTTACCTCCCCGTTAAATTAATTTCCACACAATTTCTGTGACAAAAAAGGTGCTAACAAATGTCCGGCTCCTTTATTTCAATCACCTGTTCTCTACCTGTCACACACAGCTCGTCACAACGTTTTTTCTGCTCCGATACCGTACAACACGTTGTGTACTAATGCCGTAGGGAACAGAACGCTTTGCGACATGTGCCAATCAAAGGCGTACCGCAAGCAGATGCGCCACAAGCCGGAGCACAAGAACGCAGATCACGAGGGGTCCGAGGATTCCGACGGTACAACAAAGATCAAAGCAAGATTTATCGAGCTGTCTCTTCGTTGTCTCTTCCCTCATTTCTCTCTTTTTTTTTTTTTTTTTATTCCCTCTCCCTCTATAATTTCTTAGTCTATGTTCCAGATTAGTTATCTCGATCACAGCCGAGATATCCTGAGTACATGTGCAAAAACTGTTTATTTAGTGCATGCGCTTTTTTTTCGTAGCAAAGAAGAACACTGATGATCGACGATTTTGCTTCTTCGGACAAAATCTCACGAGAGAAATTATACATGTGTGTATTAATTGATGTATTAATTTCTACAAAGAGACGGGGCTAAGTTGGTTTATCAGTGTTCTCTTCTTCGTCGTTGTTTTTATAAGCTAACAAAGAATTTGACGTAGAACCGTCGCTTTCCAGGTTAAATGTTTCACGCAAGACGCTTTCACCAAGAAACAACATTCTATATTTCTTTTTTTCTTTCTTTCTGATATATAAATATCGATATTATCTATATGTACACGGGGGTTACACAGGTGCACGTGTGCACGAGAGCAAAGCATGCGAACAGAACACAAGCAGACAACGGCAGTAGTGACCTACAGATCCTGATCAGCAGCATGCGAATTTTTCTCTCGCTTATTTCGTCGATAAAAAAACAAAAAATAAATAAAACAGAAGACATTACACGCGCAATGTATAATTTGCCTTAGTATTTAGCCCCCCTCGTATCGAGTAGAATGTTGGCATCGTCGATAATACATCGACGTGTGATTTTCCGTCACTTTAGTTTATCGCCTCTATTGTTGTAGTTTAAATAATTTCGAGATTAAAAAAATTCGATGAATAAACAAAGATGTTTTCTTTAGATCCCGACGACTGTACGCAATGCGTGGCTATCCTCGAGGAACTGGAGAACATTGACGACGACTGCGACAGACACGGCATCACATTTGTAAAGACGCAAGTAAGCAACATTCTGCTTGTGACAATGAGGAACGCTCTCGTTATGTTCGTTTTTTATTTTTTTAGGATTTTAAGGTAGCCGAGGATTACGGCGTGATCGACTTTCCGGTATTGGTCTACTTCGAGAATCAAGTACCGAACGTGTTCGCAGGTTTGCAATTTGACGCGACGAAGCCTCCGTGACGCACAGCAATCTGTTTTATTTGCGTATTTGTTTCCGCAGGTGATCTCTCTGTGGAGGAGGAAGTTCTGCAGTGGTTGATCACTCAGAGAACGGAGGATCGAATCGAACTGATTACGCGAGTGATGCTGGAAACGTCGGTCGAGGAGACTCAGTACCTGGCGGTTTATTTCAGTAAGTTAATGCGCTGATCTCGAATAATTCCTGGTTTTTTTTTGCGTTAACTTCAACGTTTCCTCCGTCGTAGCTAAACCGAATTGTCACATATGCGACGAAATTCTGGAGGGTCTGGAGAAAATCGATGACGAATGCGACGTATTTGGCATTCACATGGTGGAGATTCAAGATCCGCAGCTGGCGAAGCGATACTCGATCAAAACGTTTCCCGCGCTTGTTTATTTCCGGAACGGCAATCCTCTTTTGTTCGAAGGTTCGATACTTTGTTCTTTATTCTAATTTTCTATCTTTTTAATTCTCTGTATTTTTTTTTTTTTTTTATTCGAATATTGTTTGTGTTTTCTCCGCGTTTCGAACGCATCGCGCAGGTGATCTTCAAAACGAAGAATCGGTCCTCGAGTGGCTGATCGACGATGACAACCGAGAACTGGCTGACGAAATCGAATCCGTCAATGACAGAATGTTAGAGCGACTTCTCGACGAATCTCCCTTCCTGGCCGTTTTCTTTTGTACGTAAACAATCGAACTCTCGTCTGAACTGTTAGAGAGTGTTTTTTTTTTTTTTTTTTTTTTTTTTTTTTTTTCCTCAGATGACGAAGATTGTCCGGAATGTGACGAGATCATGGAAGCGTTAGAAAAAATCGACGGCGAGGCGGATCTCTTCGGTATCGACTTTGTCAAGATCTCCAGCTCAGAGGCCGCCGAAAAATACAACGTGCTCAACGTTCCGTCCCTCGTGTACTTCCGAAAGAAAACGCCGCTGATGTACGACGGCGATCTCACGCAGGAAGACAAGATTCTGCAATGGCTCACCTCTCAGGACGTGTTCGAGATCAAGAACGAGATCGAGGAAGTTAACAGGAAGATGCTGGACAAGCTGCTGGACGAGAACGAATTTCTCGCGGTCTTCTTTTGTGAGTGCCTAATCAACTAACTATTCAAAGATAAATTGAGAAATCAAATTGAAAATTTGTACGACCGTATTTGATGATCTGCGTCTTACGTTCGTCGTTTTCAGACGAACACGACAGCCAGGAGAGCGAAGACGTGAACGAGAAACTGGAAGAGATTGACGGCGAGACCGACAATCTCGATATCACGTTCGTGAAAATGGCGGATCCCAGATACGCTAGAAAATGGGGAGTCACCAAGCTCCCCGCTATTGTTTACTTTCGCAAACGATTCCCTAGTATTTACAGAGGTGAGCGAATTTTCCTACGATACAATCTTCGCTACTATTCCGAAATCTCAAATTTTTTAATACAAACACGCGCGCATATCCTACAACATAAAATTCTAAAGAATTCTAATTTTTTTTTTTTTACGCAGGTGATCTGCACAACGAACAGGACGTTCTCGAATGGCTACGCAAGAATCGATACCGACAGCCGGAACTAAACATCTACATGTACATGCTGATCGCGATCACGATTCTCTTCCTCATGTATACCGGTTTTCTCCTGTCGTGTTTCCGTTCGGAACCGAGCGCGGTCGTTACCCATCCGAAGCAAGCATGAGCGGCGAGAGCGCGTCTCGACACGGAAGTGACGAAAAAAAAAAAAAGTATAAAAAAGACAGGACTCGTGAACTCTTTCGCGCCTGTGCGTTGCTCCGCTCGGTATGCTTGACATGTACGTTTTTTCTTATTTCCGAGTAATTGCCACGTGTAAATAATAAGGTTCGTCCGGAACGAACACACACACACACACACACACGCGCGCGCGCGCGATTTTGAAGATGCTGTACAAGAATGACGTTTAATTAAAAACGATTGACCGCTTTGACAAAACAAAAAAAAAAGAACCAGCGAGCGACCTGCCTGCAAAGCACATTTGGGCCGCTGTCAAAAAAAAACAAAAAAAAATGCTAATTATATACCGTGCGCGTTACCACTTAATTATAATCGAAATGTAATTAATTGTATTATTTTTACTGTAACTTAATTATTGTTAGCGTAATGACACTATAAGATTTGACAGCGATCCGCGCGTCTTTAGTTTACGTACGGTAGCAATATATATATATGGCACTTAGCGATAATGAGTTATCGTTGACTCTCTTTAATTAACACGTGACACGAAGAAGGAAGAAAAAGAAGAGCTTATTTTTATACACTCATCTTACGAGGGGACTGATGGTGTCATCGTAATAAATAGAGAAACAAAACACCCTTGGACCAACCAAACTGTTAAAATGCCATTTCCATCTCTGCCAGTTGTAAATAGAATTATAATTGTGAGCATATGCAAATAATGATGCATTGTATGAAAAAGCGACTTTTTTCTTTTATTTTAGAAAAGTAATTATTTATATTTTTCACTCCCCTCGCCGACGATGATCTTGATCTTGATGTACATCACAGAGAGAAATGAAGAAACTGAAACAATATTCATATCTTATTACTTAAACACATCAAAATCAAAATCGTCAATCAAAGGGGGCACTTTCAAACAACTAAATAATTACTTTTAGGTTTTTCGTTCGCAAGATTATTAATAGATTAATGTAATGTTGTATACGCACAAACCTACACGCACACATGTTATTGTAATTATTTTAAATATACATTTTTGACAACTCTGCAACGTAGGTTTGTGTAAAAGTCTCGGGCACATGTGTAAAACACATTTCAAAATACAATCCATTTTTTTCCAAACTGCTGAAACTGTTGTATTAAACCATGTATATTTTTTTTTTTTCGCGTCGTTTTTCACTTGTGTGAAACACAGAGTGTTATATTTCAATATAAATATATATGAAACCACATTCTTTTTAAAATAAATATAAAAAATCACAATTTTAATTTTGTCAAAAAAACAAAATGTAACCGCGCGCGATTTATTTTTCACTTCGCGTAAACTATATAGAAGCCTTTATGAGCAACTCTCTAAATAATAAATTAAAGTACACATACTTGTGCTAATGACGGTCGATGTTCAGAAGAAAACGTCTCCGTTGTTGAAAAAACCCACTATCAAGCCATCGACGCGATCATCGGAGAAGTCACTGCTGGTGGCTTCCTCAAGTCTTTGCTCCAAAACATAATCAGTCTTTACCGCTAGAACCGCACAATAGTAAAAATGAGATATCGTACATATGACCACATGGTTGGATGCGTCTTGACGAGCTCTAGGAGTAATGCATATTGCATGGTTGCAGGATTCTGATGCTGCTACAATACACATATAGTTTTCACATCGTTCTTTGTTACACGTTCTTGTTTCTTAAAAACGCGTAATCGCGTAGCTGCAGCAACGCGCGCGTACAACACCCTTTTCCCCGGACGCATTTCGCGGAAAAGCGAATATAATTTCACCGTAATATTCGAATGTATCCAAGTGCGCGATATTGCGATTCTTCTCGAAGTATCGAATCGACGCGTAGTAACTGTTCACGAGCATGCGCGGCGAGCGTTGTCTTTTTAGAGATCCTGTCTATATAGATTTTTTAATATTAGAAATGAATATCAAACCACAGCCACAATAGCACAATTCTTTCAATTTTATTTTTTAGTTTTAGTAAGTACTTTGTAAGTAAATACTTTGACATTGGTGTAAAGACTGTAAAGATATAGAACATGGTAGATAGAATACTACGACCATTTTGTACACAAGCGAATATTTATTTTCAGAGAAAATGTAAAAGTGTGTATATTTTTCCGTCCCACTTTTCACAGACTGCGGACTGTCATAAGCAGTAACATTTTTACATACACTGCTTCTGGTGTGGTTAAAAAATATAGCACACGCGCGTATATCTTTGTACGAGTAATGGTAAGATATCGTGTCTCACAAAAAGAATTAAATTATTTTTGTGAATCTCTCTCAGAATCTCTCTTAAAGACTCTTTCAGAGTATTTTTCAGTCTCTTTCAAAGTCTCTCTCGATTTCTCTAAGAAGTTTCTTTCAGTCTCTCTCAAAGTCTCTCTCAAATTCTTTCAGAGTTTTTTTCAGTCTTTATCAGTCTCTCTCAAAGTCTCTCTTAGAGTTTCTCACAGAGTCTTTTTCAAACTCTCTTTCAAAGTCTCTCTCAGAGTGACTCGCAGAGTCTCTTTTAAACTCTCTTTCAAAGTCTCTCTCAGAGTGACTCGCAGAGTCTCTTTCAAAATCTCTTTCAGAGTCTCTCTTAGAGTCTCTCTCAGAGTTTCTCTTAGAAGAAAGAAAGAGGACAATAGTACACACACAAAACACACACACACACACACATGTATGTATATTAAAATTTATAGTGCGTATGATTTTTTAAGTATGTATAATTTTACACGATCGCAGAGGCGCAAATGAGGTAAATGCATTTGTGCAGTAGTGTGTCACGTATCCGTTTCTCTGAGAAGATGGCGGTTCCGCGCTTCGGACACGAACGATATGCAAATTTTAGTAGTAACCCTTAAACTTTACGCCCTGACCTAGATGCTCACCTGCCTGGGGAGCAGGAAGATGTCTCGCGATTATACGCGATTTACTATGTCGCCAAAGTTCTGTTGCAAAGTCGAAGCTCTGGTGCACGCGGTCGTGTCAAAGAAAGACAGGACAGATCAGTGTTAATATCGAAAGAGATTGTTACTAAAAATTGCGGCTCTATATTTTTCCACGTTTAATTATACAAAAAAGATAAATTAGAATTAATTAGATTTTTATTTAAATATTCAAAGCGCGACAATTTTATAGTTTAAAAAATAAAAAAAAAAAAAGAAAAACAAAAGAACTTAAAATTAAAAAAACTTGATTTCTTTATTGTTGGAGTTTTTATATGTTAGTTTATTTAAATCGGCAAAAAGAAATGTTATTCATCAAACTGAGAAGCATCAATAAACAAAAAATAATACACACAGAAAAAAAGAATTCAGAGAACGATTCGAACTAAACTTTGATATCACATTGAATAGTAATTGTAGATGTTCCATACATATAATTACACACGTATATCGGAGTGTAAAATAAAATTCTCCCTTCAGCTCCCTTTTTTTAATTCGTCTTGTTTCACGGCGCGGCTATTTCTTCGCTTCTTTTTCTTCCGCTCGTGTGCGCGCCCGCGTCCGCGTCGGATGTATTCCATAAACTCGAATGAGTTTCGCGATACTCCGAAAAAGAAGTAGGATCTTTACGACTCTGCTATGTCTCCTCGAGCGTTTCGTTGGATCGCTACCGTCCTTATATCACTACGCGTTTCACGCCAGGGAATAGATAAGAGAAAAAGTAGCGAGCGCGCAATGGGAGAAACGGGCGAAAATGCGAAAAATGTCCTATAAATTTCCGCAGTACAATAGAAGAAACCGTGAAACCGTTGACGGCCAACAATCAATCTACCGCAGTTACGCGCGAACGGCGATACAAAACACACACTTGTCGCTTGTACAATTCGCGCTTCTTCTACTTTTACCACGTTGACCAAAATTATACTGCGCGTGCGTGTGTATGCGTATTACATCGCTTTCGATTATTAACTCGACTTCCTCTCCCATTTTCAGGCAAAGTGCAAGTGCGGCCGATTAATTGAAGCGGCCGATACTTGGCGTCCGCGCCGAAATCAAATTACCCGTCCCGCGGGTGTGTCTGCAAAGTATACGATAACCGGATTTCCCTTCATTGAGATGGACTAGATGCGATTGCGAGGAGCGAGCAGATTGTAATCCGATGGATATATCAGCTCGCGTCCGTAACGTTATCGAGAGGAGGAATCGATGGAGAGAAAATTCCGTTTCTTCCTGAGAGGAGAGATCATCGTCGGTGAATGTAACAATTCCATAGAGTGATATTTTTCTTTCGCGACTAAACGCGAAGGGACGTGTATTCAATCTCTCGTTTCGTATTTATCATTTATTGGCGAATATCGAGCGCGATCGCTCGCGCGATTGTTTGCGCGTCAATCAAAAATAATACGCCGTAAAATAATATTTTGTAAAACTGACAAAGACAAAGTGAATAAAAACATTCTTATTCTCGACGTTATCTTAATTAATTCGCAAGTTACGCGGCAATATCGCCGGAAACATTGAAAATCGAGATCTCATCTCGTGAAATCAGCGAGTATTCAGAGAAACGGATTGTATTTATACGGCGAGTTATGTAGCCGTGTAATGAAATCCGCAGCTTCTTACTGGCGAATGCAAACGCGGCGCGGGCGCGCCGTGCTCGTTGTGTAAATAATCCATGCTTACCGACGAGATTGCCGTCCAGGCGTACGTATCACCAATCATTTGCTTAGGCTAATCAACGTGCGCCGCTCTTGTGAAGTGGCTTAAATTAGAGGACGACGGGGCCGGAATCGCCATGGCTTCAAGTTGCATTTGAATTGTGTATGAAGTAAGCCCCGGATTAATGGTTAACCCGACACGTGTACCCGAGCACGTTCATTCCGCTATGACCCGGCGATAAACTCCCGAGTAATGCACGATTCACCTCGCGGCGTCTCACATAAATAATCGTTTGCGGTTTAATGGGAAACGCTTGATTGCAATTAACATTGTCGGCGTTAATTTCCTCAGCCGTGAGACGCTCTGTGCGATCGCAAACGCGCGATATAAATGTAGACGTGCGTTTTCAATGTCTCTCGTTCGCGATTCATCGCGAAAGGCGATGAAACAAATTTGTGTGCAAGATCCTTTCGATCGATAAATATCGGGAAGATCGTTCTGTGAAAATCGAGCGGCCAATAAATCCGCGGGATTGGCAACGCGATCGAATCGCATTACACCAATGACGCGGTTGCCCTTTATTTACGGAACTATCGTATGAGCTTCCACGGTAATATTTACTCTTCCCTCTCTCTGAAGGAAAGAGGATTTCAGAACCGCGGACAACAGGCGTGCTGTTATTCTCGAGAGCCGTCGTCGTGATGTTGTCGTTCGTATCCCTCCGACGTTATCCGTCGTATTTAGCCAAGGGTAGTAAGCTCGCCGCTCGAACGCGTGAAGAACCCTTTTCTGCAAGCGCGCGCGCGGAACGTCCGTAGTGTCAATATAACGCGCGCACGCGACACGGAATTCAATTAAAACATCTGGTTAAAAATAAGAAGAAACCGAGGAACAGAATTTTTCTCTGTTTATTGTATCAAACATATTCCGAAACGTGTTCCGCGCGTTATATTCGATAAGAGAAACGTGTGCGAGTTTTTTTTTTTTTTAAACTTTACAATCGGTATATATATATATATGTATATAAAAGTACATACAATACGCGAGGTACTCGTAATCTAAAAAGAACCGCATCGCTCTCTAAGGACAGATAAATCGCGCCTTTCGACCTACTCCGGAGCTCCGTCGTTGCCTTTAACTCTGTATTACCAACGAGCATACGGTCGGGGATATGAAAGTTTCATAACCGAGGGCGCCATGCACCCTTCCGCAGCGGCGGCGCGCGTTATGGGAGTCGCCGCTACTTCCGTTCGCTTTAATAAAATATTTTTATTTGCCGTAAAAATAGACGACCTCGGACGACGCCGAGTCGCTAATACCTACCGCCGCGTCCGTCGCCTCGGAAAATCTGAAGTCGAGCGGTAAAACGCGCTCTCGCGTACTTGCGCAGACTAACTTTGCAAGAGCGCGTTTCGCCAATTACAAGCAAAAGTTTCTTTTTTTTCTTTTTATTGTTTTTTCTTTTTTTTTTTTAATTACTTCAACAAAACGCAAATTCGCAGAAAGCGAACACGCCGATGTGTTCGAAAGAGACTCGAAGCACGGATTCGAATCGATCGAGGTTCGTCGATCGGTCGTGGCGACGTCGAGGGGCAAATAATTGATTACGCGCGCTTTCGCAACCAGGTCACGATAATACCGGGGAGAGGCAATACCGTGAGGTCGGCTCGCTTAACACCTCTTCCGGTGCCGTGAAAAATCATCAATGACCGCCGCGCGCGCGTGGGGTCGCAAGCGGAATGACGTCACGCTGCACCCGGACGTGGGGTCGTACGTCACACACAATGTGTCGACTCTAATCGCGACCTCGTGTCACCGCCAATCGACGCTCCGGATCTTATCGGAACGATACACATCGCTCTTCTCTCGGACGCGGCATTAGCGTCGAGCTTGGGGGTAATACGAAGACAGGTGATCCGCGAGCCGAACTAATAATGAAAAAGTCCGTTCGAGTTAGTAAGATCATTAAATTGTGCGCCGAGAGACGCTTCGCGAATACACCCGGGCGAAACTGAAGCTTAACTTAACGCGAACTCGTTCAACTACGGTTAACCTTTCATGACACTTTGACCCCGAATCGCGGTCGCGCGTTTACCTGGTAACAACGCGGCGGCGGCCGGGACCGGCCGTTTTCCGCGGCGAAAGAGAGCCCGGAATTATCGGCGCGCGCTTTGCCCGCGAAGCGAAAACGTTTCTCTCGCCCCAGGCCTCCGCGCTCAGTGCTCGCGCGCATCCCCTCTTTTTTTTTCGCCTTTTTCTTTGTCCATTTCGCGCGCAACAACCGCTATCGTCCTCGCAGCGGAAAATCGGAAAAGTGCAATTAAAAGTTTTGTCGGGTCGCGACTCGGGGATTTAATCACAGTTGCGATCCGCGCCGGTAATTACGGTTCATTGACGAGCGAACGAACGAACGATCGCGCTTTTATCTTGGATTTCCGATCCGGATATCTCGCGCAATCCGCCTCGTTATTCCGCGGTTTTTTTCTCCCCGTTCCCGGTGGAAAAACATTTTAAAGGGAATTAATGTCGACGGATTATTTCGACGTTGCCGTCCAAGCCGTTCTCCTGTGTCACGTCGCGTGTCTTTTTCGCTTTTTTGGATCGCGGCGAAGGAGGATGCGAGTTCGACCGATCGACGGTGTTTTACATTAACGAGACAAAAGGAACAACGCGTTTACTTTACACTCACTCAGGTGTTTATTAAAACGTGCTAACGCGGCGCTATTAATAATAACGACGGCTGCATTCGAGAGCGCTGACTCTCGGGTTTCTCTCGAACAACGGAAGACCGGTTTTGTTTTAGAATATCTAGGTACTTACCCATGTCATGCCGTACATGAGATCGTCTTACGAACTCGAGCGGTGTTGTACATAATAATATCGATCTCGGCGGAGAGAGAGAGAGAGAGAGAGAGAAAGAGAGAGAGAGAGAAGCACCACTTCTCGCATGTAGGAAATTTTGGGTTTCGAATTTGCGAGGAAGCCGTATACAATCTTGCATTATATTGGATACGCAAAGAGCCCGTATACGCCTTGTACCGTATCTATTATCACTAAATCGCATTTAACAAAACTCGAACTTGTATTACGCGCGCGAGTTTCGCTTTCCTTCCATTGTTTTCGCATTTAAATCGTTGACAAACCAAAAAAACAAAATGCAACAATTGCATCGCGTATTTATGGGTCGCGAAAAAAATCTAAAAATATCTTATTGACACAAATACGCTATTTGCGGTCGACGAACAGATATTTATGGAATGTCGGAGAATTATGGAGTGTCGGAGAACCAATACACAGATGTGTGTGCCAGCGTTTGCTTGTGAAGTGCATTTTCGCAGTTCCATCGCGAAAAAAAAACCAACAAAAACAAAAAGTAAAACAATATACAAAAGCGCTTGCTGCAGCAACTTGTAAAATTAAATCTCTTCGTGACATTTAACGCGCTTGAGACTTTTTGCCTCTTCCCGATTAGCCGTCTGTTTTTCTTCGTCATAATACAGTTCGCATTTCGTGTCGCGTCGTAAATACCGGTAGACCGTGGTAGTTTTTTTGCAACCATTCCCGCCCCGTTGTCGCTGTTCAAGCAGAGGCACGAAACGCTATATACGGTACATACGAAACGGCAGATTTTTTCCCGTGTCCGAGGGGCGAATGGAGAAAGGTTAGAGCGCATCGTGCACACGCGGGGAGGAGGAGAGGGAAAGCGATATATCGAGTACACATCGGCCACAAGAGGAGACAAGAGGGGTAAAGGAGAGGACAGCGTATAGTTTCGCGGTAGGTGCAACCGAGCGCAGGTAGAACACGCAATGCAGTTTTGTGGAAATTGGGTCAGCGAATTTTCGGGTTGAAAAGAGAGAGAGAGAGAGAGAGAGACGGGAATCGCGAGAGATGAAAAGAGACGGTGAGAAGAGGCGACGGGAGGGAATGATCACACGAGGAAGAAAGAGACGCGAGGGCTAAAGAAAGGGTTTGCGGGAAAAGAGCGAGCGAGAGGAGGAAACGGACGCGTGGTGCTGGACCAGAAGGGGTCGGGAGGTTGTCGTCATCGCCGGTAGTGGGAGATGACCGCGAGATACCGTAGACCAGACCGCACGAGAAAGAGAACCGCCGTTGTCTACGGTGAATCGAGGAAAAGGACAGAGAGAGGAAGAGAAAGACGAATAAGGAGACACGGAGAAAGGGGAGGGAGAGTTAAATGTATGTAAATTAAACGTCCCTCGACTTTATTTAGCGCGGGAGTTTAAAAGCGCGCGAGAAGGTAACTCGCTCTCTCTCTCTCTCTCTCCCTTCTGGCGCAGTTCTGTCGAATAAGGTGGTGCGCGCGAGCACCATGAAAGTGCGCGAGAAAGCAGGTTGCATACGCCGTCGTATTCAGCACTTGTTTTTCGAGAGCCGCGACCATAAATCCAGAGAAGTATTCGTTACCGATGTTCTTTGTATATGAAATTAGGTGGATCGTCGCCGGTCTTTTTCGCCAACCGGACTGGAAGTTGGAACCTACTATTTCGCTCGGCGACATAAGTTAAGTTTCTTGAAAACAGGAAAAACGAATCTCGCGATACTCCGCGCGATTACTCGCGTTAATTTCACATCATCGTTCAACGACGGGATTAATTTTTCACACACGAGAAACGATGAAATCTTACGTGTTCCAACATGAAGCTTCTTTTGTTTACGATCGTCCTTTCAATCAACAATAAGACGCGATCGATGAGATCGCAACATCACAGAGATCGA
>QVOB01007458.1:0-24022 GCA_014839585.1 Pseudomyrmex concolor
ATCTAAATATGCACAATGTGATTTTGAAGTGATCTTTGAATAACGAAAAATATAGTTTTTTATCATTTTTTTGTATCTAACGTGATACTTTTTGTATCTAACGTGATACTACTAGAGTTATTTGATCTGGAATATCTTTGAAGCCATTTTCTTAAAAAAAGAAATTTTCCGTGTATAAAATTGTATGGACATTTTCGGCATATAAATTTGCATATTTATGTTAAGTTGTGTATAAGTATATATAATTATATATGAATTTCACAAGATGTTTGAAGAAACAGATATGACATACCTCGAATTCAATGATTCATCAATATTGATAATTAAAATACTTAAATATCGAGGATGACGTTACACACATTACTGATAACGGAAACATGCTACTTTTAAATATCTGCGCGCAAAGTTTGTTGAAAAAAATTTCAGAGACATTATTCATTTGTTTGTAGATCTAAAAAAACCTTACAAGTATTGTAGACTAGGTCTGTGAAGCTTACGCGACTTTAAGATCGAATATCTTTGCGAAAAAACATTAAAAAAAATTTTTTTTTGTAATCACATTTTTGGATGATTCTGCGTCGATAAAAAAACAAATTTAAAAAATCTCCAGTAGTTTCGATATAAACGTTTAAAGAAAAGGCAATGTTTTGCAAATATTTCACGAGTGGCAGCTCCCGTAGCCGCAAATCGCATGCTCTGCGCGTCATAATTTGATAAATTGCTGTAAATGTACATAAATTTTAACAAAATTATAAAAAAAACATCAATTACTTGATATATTACGAGCGATCAAACTAAAATAAATTTACTTACTTTACGAAAAACTAATGTTTCTTCTAGATCTTCTTATAGACCTGAGTCTGTCAGATCCTTTTCACATTTCACAACTAAATATTCGCAAAGCTATTACTTGGCTCTCTATTATTTATAATATATATCAACAGCCTGTTACATTCCGGGAAATTATATTTTGTCGTATGCTAATGACACAGTGGTTATGATATCACAATTTTTACTTTTTTTCTGTTTTAAAGGTATATATCACTTAAATATACGATATACATATATTATACGATATATACGATATATATATATTATATATTGAATTTATAATTTAAAAGTAGTCATTAAAAAAATCTTTAAAGGTAGCAATTCTTAATTATAATTATAATGTATTATCGTTTACATTGCGTAATTTTTTTTATCCATTTTAATCTATATGCTTAATGTCACATGCTTCGACTAAAGTTCTACGATTAGAAAATATCACGATTTATCCGATAACTTGACGTGCAAAACATAATTTTTGGACAATTGTGACATATAGATATAATAAAATATAATATATAAGAATAATTTTTGTATTTAACTTTCAATACTCTATTAATGCGGAAAAATAATACGTTTGGAAGATATTCATAATACCTACAGTGCATGTTATACGCAGTATGTTAATTAAATGCTAAGAATGTTTATGCAATTGTTCACTATATTCTCATCATTAATCATGTTGCACACCTCTCTTTGGTGAGTCGTTGATGATATCACACTACATGTTACAAAGTATGAATTATGAAATTTTTCTATATAATCTATAATCACACTGTCGTCTCTTTATATATTTGTTAAATGTACATTACAATAATATTATTTTTAACATATAAACAATTTTGATCAAGTGATCAAGTTAAATATTTACATAGGTAATTTATATAGGTAATTATGGATTTTTGTTAGTGTGCAACATTTTTTTTTTTAAGATTATTAAAATCTCTTGCGTGTCGTCCTGTCCTTTCTTCTTCCGACCATGAATAAAATATTTCGGTCGAGCCATAATTGAATCCAGGTCAACGGGATTATTTTCCTGGCCGCGTTCTCTAGCCGAGACACGAA
Source organism: Pseudomyrmex concolor (assembly GCA_014839585.1). NCBI lineage: Eukaryota > Metazoa > Arthropoda > Insecta > Hymenoptera > Formicidae > Pseudomyrmex > Pseudomyrmex concolor. The sequence continues at coordinate 1,894 of QVOB01007458.1, forward strand.
TCAAAGCGAACCTAGCAACACGCGCCGATCTTAACTCCGTGCGCGTTTATCTAGGACGCGAGAAAAAAAGCGTGCGCACGCACGTACTTGGTAACCACAGATCTTAAGTCGGTAACAGCGCTACCTGCAATTAGAAATATACATATACGCATATGTATATATGTATACATGTATACATACAGTTACGTATAAATATATACACACCAATTGGCTGGCGCGCACGATGCGCACGCCCGTGCTCCGGTTGTTTCTCGCTTATTTCTCGGAGCGCGACGAGAGTGCCCTCTCTCACGTCATTTGACGTAAAATGCACGTTCGTCGTCCTACTCTCGCAAAAATAACGATCCAATGGGAAGCGTGTAAACAATGGTTGCGCGAGCGGCGATTGGTCACGCTGTCGTCAAGCCGACCGCGGCTGACGAATCGGTGTGTCGCTCGCTACGGCGCTGACAGAAAGCGGCGGCGCTTCCGTCCTGTCTGCTCTCCCCACTCCCGCGTTCGCACGTCGGAGCATTCAGTAGACTCGGCCATTTCTCTCGCGAAACGTTGCGAATCGTTCGGCCGCGCGACGTTTTTTTTTGCGACTACACCGTGCGGGAACTCCCGGAAGTTTTGCAAAATAACGCGACGCAAAAGGATGATACACTCCGGGCGGACCAGGCTCGAGGTAAGTCAACGCCGTCGGCGTCATATCGCGGCCGAAACGCGGCCGTGGAAACGCGCGTCGAAGTACCACACGTCCAGGGGGGGTCGTGCGTGTTCAATGTTGTCATTGCTGAGGCGAACAGCTGATTCGCTCCTCTGGCCTGCGTGAAGCGCAGCGACTGCCGCGGGCATCCTTGCCGTTGTTTTCGTGTTTCCGTCGTAAGCGCGAGCAACGACAAAGACGACGATGACGACCTACGACAAGGACGACGGCAATGTAAAAGCGTCATGCGCCAGGGCATCTTCTCGTTATTGTGGCTGGCTAGCAACACGCTGTCATTCTCGATCTTTTTGCTGCGCGTGCTACGTACTTATTTCTCATTGACCATACAAGTAACTTGAAGTAAGCGAGAGCGGACTTAGCTGACTAAATAGCTAACTAGTCATCCAGAAAGCTCCGTCCTTTGTCCTTTCTTTCCTCTTTCCTTCCGTCTCTCCTTTCTTTCTATCTTTCTTTATTTCTCTCTTACACACCGTCTGTCTGTCTATCTCTCTTTCGCTCTCTCCCTCCTTTCCTTCCCCTCTCTCTCTCTCTCTTTCTCTCTCTTTCCCTCTCTCTTTCCCTCTCTTGCTTTCGCGGTCGCCAGCAGTGCGTTCTCGTTGTTGAATGCACGCCACCCTCTCCTCTTCCTTTCCCCCCCATACCCTGACTACTACCCTCTTCTTTGTTCTTCGTGGCGTCCGAGCAGAGCGACGGCGACTACACGCGCGTAAAAATCTTTGTGCTCTCTCGCACACGGAAACGATCCCCCTGACGATGCTCGGAGCGCGCGATCGGAATGTCAATGAGCATCGTTGTTCGCGACCGCACTGACGGTCACGACGACGCCGTCGAGTCGTCGTATACGATATTTCGCGCGACACGGCGGCGAGCGCGTCATCTTTTTCGCGTTTTCGAACGTCGCTCTCTATACTTATATCGAAAACTCGACGCGACGTTGTCGTCGCGACGACAACGATGTACATCGAAAAGACGCCGAAAGCGCGCGTCGCGAGTGCGTAAACAAGCGAGCGCGCGCGTGTTGTGGCTCATGACGATATCAACGTGCTTGAGAATGATAAGTAGAAGAATCTGTGAATGGATCGTGTTTTTCATTATTACTGCGTTGCTTGCATCTCAAAAGTAGAGACGTGACTTGTGCGTGTAAAGAATATACGTACATGCAATTTTTTAATTGCTGTGATAGTGTAGAATTCGTTACGCAGTTCTCTACGATTGCATTAAATGCGTTTTTAATTTTAATAACATCGTGAATATATAATAGCATACTAATGGCCGCTCTTGTTTTTCGTAGTAAATTATCCGTTTCGTGTTGTTATCTCATTGTTTGAGTAGATAATTTAAGTACGTTGATAACATGCGTGTGTTATCCGGGAATTCATATAATATTGAGTCAAAAAAATACACGCGACACAAATATATTATGTATGCGCAAGATGCTGCTGTTACATAGCATTTTTTTTTTTGTTTTGTTTTAATGAAATTGCGCCGCACATCGACGATATATACGTCGGACTGAAATAAATGTGTTACTCAAAAATACGTTTATATTTTTTTAATCCAGCAATATAAAATTTATCTCTTAACCAAATTATTTAATTTTATTTATTATAAAACGACAATGAAAATTAGAACAATGAATAACAGTATTTATACAAATCAGATCAATTATAACCAAATCTGCACAAAAACAGTAGTATATTTTTCAACGTTAATCTTATCTGAAAAAAAACACTGATATTTTGCTTTGATTTATTAGCTTTTAGTAGTTGCAGATATACACATTGCAAGTGATTCGCTTCAATATGATACTGTGTTATTGCAGTCACGACAGATATTTTACCTGCTTCTGTGACTGCTAATTTTATTACTTCATTCATGAGTTGTGTAAATTGCAGAAAATTGGCATGCACCTTCTCTGTCACATGTCGCGGGTATCACTATCTGTTTTGCGAAGAAAAACAAATAATTAAAATGTGTACAAAACATTTTGCGAAAAATTTACATTTGGACTTTAAAGCAACGTGCACGCCATATTCGAGAAAATTATATTTGTATTAAATTCGTTTCAGTCACTTTTAATCAAATTTATCAGATTAAATTATCGACTCTTTCATCATCCTCTTTTTTTCTCTTTCCTATTATCTTTCATATTTTGCAACCTAAGATTTGTGCTTGTTATTGTTGTCTTTTTAACTGTTTTTTTTAGCAATTTTTGTAATACGAAACTTGTGTTTTGTGAGAAAGAAAGAAGACAGGGCAAAAATTGCAGGGAATTTTACAGAGCGAATAAAAGAACAAATCTATATATGAACGATGTCCTAGAATTGTCAGAAAGTGAACACGCACAGCTTTGTTTCTTGTGAAATTCAGAACAAACTTTTCCCGAGTGAAGATATCGAGAGATGTCGTTTCACACTTTTTCATCTCAAACATGCGATCTCTCTTTCTCTTTCTCTCTCTCACACACATATACACACAAAGAGAGAGAGAGGTGAAGTGAAATCTTAAAATTTAATCATATTAATATTTTGTGATTTATATATTTTTGCATGATTTATTTATTTATTTATTTATTTATTTATTTATTTATTTATTTATTTATTTATTACAATATATCGCATTTATTTATTTATTTATTACGCGGCTTTTCACTTTTAAAATATTTTTTTTGTGTTGACATTTATTATTCAATTAAAAATATATTCTTCAAATTTTCACTCGATGAATCCTGTTGCGTCTTCTGATTTATTCTGCAGCATTTTCCGGTGTTTCTCATATTGGATGCGCAACGTTTGCTACAATTGTCATTGATTGCCGATATAATTACGTTGCATTTTGATGTATCCAACGAAATATAAGCGGCATAAACTTGTACGATTCTTCGAAGTTTAATTTCTTAGCAACATATCCGTTTGTGATTCCGCAAAGAGGAGAAAAGAGAAAAGAGAAGAGGACGTGCGTGCGCGGTGCGCGGGCGCATCGGCGCGTGTCGTTCGTTACGGGACGACATCCTTCTCGCGGACGTCGACACGCGGAGAGTTGGTGCTCTGACATTTCGAAACGAGACCTCGCAATTTTTATAGCCGTATTGAACAAATACAGTTGTCGTTCGCTCCTCATAATTCGCGTGAATATTCTTTTTTTTTTTTTGTGTCCTCATATAAACGCAATGACATGTGTTTTTTATTATTTTCCTTTACGTGGCGCAAACAATTCTTATTATAATGTAAGATGTTTTCCAAGATATTCTTGCGCAAGCGTTAATTGTTTTTCCCACATTTCTGGCCTGAAACACAGCGTTTTCTCAACTTTGTATATAAATTCTTGCAACTATTGTGGACGAGTCGGGACAGGTGCCAAAAATTCTCAGGAACTTCCCAAGATATCGTCATATTCAATAATTTTATCGTGTATCATTTTAATGGATAGATTAGATTAAATTATTTCGTGCTTTCTAAGATAGAATTTGTCCGTCTTAAAAGACATCTTACTGTTGGCGCTTTTTCGTGACGAGCAGTTCTGCGACTTTTTACACGCGTAAGAAGCCATAACGGCATATTAACGATGTGATGCGTGATGGAGATCGTATTGGTGGGCTCCCACACGTAGCTTTAATTACGAATCTCTTTTATTAACTTGAAAACTGCAAATATATCCGTTTGTTATCTATTGGTGTTTTCTTTTTATTGTCAATTTTAATTTGCTTATAATAATATTTCTTATTCAATTTGATTCAATATTTCATTTGGTAAATAAAGAGATATAGCGTGTTGTTTATTTTCCAAATGATCTATATTTCGTGATCGTTTTTATTTTTATCAAAATGTAGCTATAAACCGCAACAGTTTAAAATAATAATATTTATGATATCTCAATAAAAATCAAAGATATATAAATAAAGATACAAATAAAGATAATAAAGTAATTAACAATTAAAATAAAGATATAAATAAAGATAATAAAGTAATTAACGAGTTCAAGTTGATTTGTATTTTAAAACTGCAGAAGAGCGGAACTTGGAATTTCTCTGCGAAGCGTTTTCCACTCGAAAATAAACTATTTTATGTACGCGCTATTTCTCATGTGCACTAACTTTTCTCGCCGTCACATAGTTCGCATAGTTTCATTCCGCCTCGAATTCTGCAACGAAATCCTAGAACAAGAGGTTGTTACTTCTCGAATATCTAAAATTGCGTCATGTCTTTAAGCATCAGTGTGCATTCGCGTTTTTTCCGACTTGCCATTCACAATCCACTAGACCGGATGGCGACAGGGCGAATTAACCCTTCGTGGCTAGACCTCAAAAATGACGATAAGTTGGTCAGCTGAGTCTGTAAGATCCACGCGACTTTAAGATCAAATATCTCCGCAAAAAATCAATCTTTTTTCAATATTGTTTGTTTTTTTTTTTTTTTTGAATCAAAAGTTTGAATGATTCTGCGTCGATAAAAAAAAGACAAATTGAAAAAATCTCTAGTAGTTTCAAAGATATAAGCGTTTAAAAAAAATCTAGTTTTTTCTAGAAAAAACGGTGATGCGCAATTTTCGAGTGGGTTTGGGAGACCCACGTCTGGACTTGAAGGGTTAAAAAGCGATCGATCGAACGGAATTTCGGGAGAATTGCGTGGCAAGGATGGTCGTGGCCGAAACGTAAACAGAAATTGCAGGTCGCGCGTGACATTCGGTCCGTATTCGCGCACGCGAAATTGACGTCACGTCGCATCATGCTCCTGCGCACGGTCCAATGAGGTCTATCAAAAAACCGAATGTGTAAGTGTATTATCTTATATACAAACGCTAGAACGTTCTGTGTCACAAATTACAAATTGTAAAAAAGATCGTTAGTCGCATATACAATTAAAAATTTATATATGTATATATGTATATATATAATAAAACATAATACAAAGAGTAAAAATATATGTTTGTAGAGATAAAAGAAAATAGTATCTGAAACTTTACTAAATTCTCTACATTATTATTGACTCAAATCGAAATTTACTATTTTTATAAGTGTCTTTTTTATGTGTGTTTATATTATATGAAGGAAAACAAATTGAACTAAATTCAAAAAAATCAAAAGTTTAGATTAAACAAAAAAATCTTGCGAAAAAGACACAAAAATTGGGAAAGCGACTGTACAAAAACTCAGATCCGAAAATTTCTTAACCAAGGTTTTTTGTAGTAGAATTTTTAATTGTTTTAATTTTCATGGGGAGAGAGAGGCAAATTATTTTGTTTATATGTGTGTTGCAACCCTAGCATTTTAGATGAATTTACAAAATCAATTCAAATTATTATGTGTATTAATTTACATGTTTAAAATAAATAAAAAACATCTTGCACAAATCATCTAGCATATTGATTCACACAACTAAATTTATCTTCGCTAGTGTGATACTATATAAGCTTAAATTTGTTGTTAAATTGGCTATAAACAAATAAAATTTGATAATATCAATCAAATAAAATCTGAAGATAATATAAAGCGCTATGTGCGTTATCGAATTACCAGCGCTTTTTTTTTATCGTATACCGCCGTACTCCTTTTTTTCTGTTGCGAGGCAAGACTCGACGCGCGCAGTGATCTCCCGTAGTCGTTCTTTTGCGAGGCTCTCCAATAAAGATAAAGAATAATAGAAGGCAATCGTGTCGACGCGTCGGCGATGGCGTCGCACGAGGTCCTCGCCCCCTTCCTCGCGTCATTTGCGATTTGCGCACTTTGTTTACGACGCGCCCGCCGCGTATTTGTCTTCCGTGTGTAACATGCGGCGTACCACGGCACGTACGTTATATATTGCACGGAACGGCGCCCGTGTGTATTTAAGGCGAATGCCGAATCAATGTCCGTTTATTTTGCCGCTTTTGAGTCCGCCAGCGCCAAATTCTGTTCGCATCGCGAACGAAATCGGGGAAATGTAGTTTCCCGGGCCAAGTGAGTGACTGTTCTCTGTGATGTATCGCGTAGTTAAAACCGACCGTATATGTAATTTTAACTCGGACTTGTAAATTTTCGCGAATAATGATGCACATATATAATATAGTAAAGTGACACGCAAAATGGTATCTCATAATAACGTGTTAATAATAAAAATTATTTGTTTAAAAAATTATTATTTTTTTATTGTTTTTGAGTTAACAATAAAAATTATTTGCACTTTCGAAGAGATTCAAAAAATCGTTTCTTAGCTTATTTTTCAACAAGAAAACGGCGCATATAAGAGCACATAAATAACTTTTCCTTCATCTGCTTTTTTTGCATAACGTCATATAATTGCCTTCTTGTCAACACTTTTATCCTAGACGATGTTGAGAATAAAATTAAAAAATTGAAATTTTTTATTTTCTAAGATTATTAACTTTATGTATAAATGTCTATAAAACGGCTATCCGCAAAAATCCGCAACTTTTCCTTTTTATGTAATAAAATAGAACCCTTATGCTTCCTAATTATGTAAGTAACGTTATTTAATAACATTCGTAACGATAACAAAATGACTCGAGACATTAATAACAAGAATCATATTTTTTTATAATGTTACAAAATAGTTTTACTTTTAAAATGTATTAATTTAAATGATACATACTTCCTTTTGAAAGATTTATAATCAATAATTCAATATTATTTCTTACAAATACTTAAAAAAATACTGTCGATTGCGCGCAAAAGAAAGTAAAGAAATAAGTGAATCGCGTGTTAATCGTCGTCTTTCGACTGATCTTGCTCGCGTCATCTCTTTCCAGTATAGAAAACAAGTATGATCCAATGTTTGACATGTATTCGACTCCCGTAAAGAACAAAAATTATGCATATAAGTGCAACTTTTAAAAATTGACTTATGGTCATGTTTTTATAGTAAATACTCTTTATGCGGCGAACAATAATGCTATTATTAAAGTCGGCCACGTGCATTAACTTGTTCGCAATAACATAAGCTAAGACAAACTTAATCTCAAATATAATAGTCAATTAGGAACAAGTTTATCGACACATTTAATTATTTTTTACCTTTGTAAAAATTGAATCCGCGCTCAATTGAGTAATTAAATAACACATTTTTTGTTATTAACAAAGTAATTAATATATTAAAGGCTCATATGGTTTTAAACCTAATAATATTTACCTGGAACTTGGCACGGAAAGCCGAAGATTCCAGGCTCGACAGCTGACCGAGGTGTTTTTTTTTTGCAGTATAATTTCTAAATTAATTGGGAAGGATATTCTCATATTTGTGATGCAAATCAAGCATCCAATATGATTTAAGAAAAAAAGAATTAAAAAATTTCAATTCAAATAATGTGTGAGAATTTACACTCTTCAAATATAAATATATTTAAATGTATTTATCCGCAAAATATCCAGCAAACGGCTCTTATCGCCGTGAAATTTATTACTAGGTTTGAAATAATTCAATTTTTTTAAGTCGAAATAGAAGTAGGTGCGACAAAGATGTTACTTATCTCCGTGGAAATTTCTAAAAATATAAATTTTATTTGTAAAGCGGAAATTAAGAAGATATGACGTTTGAATTATTAATCCGTTTACTAATACTAACGCACAAACAGATCTTTTGCACATTCACATGACTATTTTAGTTATTATTTTGTTCGTCGCGCGGCTCTGATTGTGAGAACGATTATAACGAGTCATAATTATTCACAAGGCATGCTCTCGTATTTTGCGATTTAAGGCAATCGCACATTTTCATCGCATCGATGTCTATCTTTGACCCTAGTCACCTCGTTATCCTATATAATTTTATGCAACGTTTGCATACTTTATGATGCGATAGGACATGGAAGTTGGAAGAGCCAGCGTTCGCTACCATCGCACGATTTATGTATATCGGTCATTATTGATAAAAGCGCTTCCAGAAGTGCTTTATTTTCAAGGACGCACACACAGTAACAAAAGAACATCCCAATTTCGCGTACAGCTGAAAGCAAAATTCTTCGTGCGCGTTTGTCTCGCACGCGAGAATATATCGCGAAGGCGAAATGATCATTTCTCTAGCTCGACTAGCAAACGCAAGTGAAATCGTGAATGTGAATTTCATCAGCACGCATATTCACTCTCATTTGCAGGCATCTGAAACTTTTTTGAATAGAATCCATCAATCATGTAGATGCGATCGGAAAATTATTTACTATAAATTTTATAATTTGATCATTCAATTCTGAACGCGCGAAAGAGTTCGTTGGTGTCATCTTGGTGTAAAATCAAAAGAATCGATCATGCATGAAAAGCGACAACTTGCTTGGCAAATCTTTTCCGTCGTGTAAGATATAAGATGCGCTAGCATGAGAACTTTTTGACACATTCTGTATAACAAATATTACGCTTTGTTAATATTTCATGCACGTATCAAGCTGTTTGGTTGAATGTTTTTTTTTTTCTTATGTTATAAGTATGTACGCATCGTGATGCAATTAATTTAGTATTAAATATGTACAAAGCTAGTTGCAAATATTCTTGCAGGGAAAAAAATCTCACTGTTTAGAAAGTTTATATATTATTAATAATTTTCAAATTGCGGAAGTTTTTAAGAAACAAGATATATCTAAATTAGGTATATCTAAATTATTTCAAATTTTGTGTAAATATGTGTAAAGTGAACTTTTTAGTGTCTTTCAGATGCGGGAGAAACAAGAATTTTTATCTAATTGGCATTTTTAAATAAAGAAAAGTTAAGAAAAATAAACGAACACGTTGAAAATTGTTATATTTTCCTACGTTACAACCTACCTACATTACTATCTCTTGTAACAATTGCTTCCTATCCTCTCTACAAGACAGATCTTTGTGCATAGATTACGCATGTTCACGTATATACACACATGCACACATACATATATATAAATAAGACACACATATCATACATACATATATCTCTCTGTAAGCAACTTTATTGATTTGTTTTTAACATTGATAAAAGAGATATGCAACTGTGACAATCTATTTAGAAAAACAAAATATACAAAACCATCTTTTGTCAGCTTTAGAAGTTAAAAAGAACAGTTTCTTTTTTTTTTTTTTATTACGACTACGTAAAGTGAATTTTATTTTTATCTGCGCATACTTTTATTTTATATTAGAATCTCCAATAGTATGCAAAATGTAGAACGCGTCTTAAATTAACACTTTTTATCATATATAAATAACTTTCTCATTAATATCGCAACTGAATATGATCCAAAATATGCTCTCTATTTGTCTTTTATTCTCTGTAAGTATATAATGCATAATTTATTGTTTTGAATTAATAACGCAGCGACTTAAAAACTTATGTAATCGCATTAGGTATATGTTTGTAAATTAGAAATATAGATTATGTGATGTGTTACAGCATAATATTTTCAAAATATAAAAGAAAACGCCAAGCAATTTATTTATTTTTATATAACATACTGGTGTATGTATAAAGATATATATGCAGATGCACACACACACGTATCAAGTCGTTTCATTTTTCGAGGTGAATGAACACTGTGTCAGGAAAAGGAAAAATATTCGAGATTTATTCGAAAGTTACGCCTGAAAATGTTAGTGGATCGCGCGATCTCTACGTTATTCTACAATCCTTCAGCATGTTCCAGTATTCTTTGCCGCTTGTTTCCACTTTTATTAACTTTCTAATAATCAAGCATTTGACAAATAAGCTTTTCTGAAAAAAAAAAAAAAAAATTGGAAAAAGCAACAAGACAGTGTGAGCTGGAAAAACATCTTTGACCACTATAATTCGATTAAATACATCGATTCGTGTTACATGATAGCTTTCGACGAGAGAAAACTAGACGTTAAGTAATCGTTCCATGCTAATTAATAAAAGATATGAGATTTAGAAGTGTTCAGTTGCATGTGTGTTAATCAAGCATTGATACATGTATAATCTGTTATACAAGAATCACTCTGTCTTGCCTCTGTCTTGTGTTTAAGAGAAATTTAGGTAAATGTTTACAAAAGAAGAGCATCTCAAAGGTCAATGACCTTGATATATGTTGTCAAAAACATCTCGCTGAGTAACAATCAAAAGATTTTAGACGTCACTCGTTATCTGTTAAAAAGTTATAAACAAAAGAAGTTCCATAAATAAACTTATTTTCCGACACCATGTAAATTTTGTTTGTGTTGTAAGCGTGTATAGGCAGAGAATGACTTCGCCCTTCCTCCCCTTCCTTTTCTTTCTCCCGAAAAAACCACGTACTCACTTTTGACATAAAGCGACATTTAATCGGAAATTCCTTTTTTTTTTTTTATTACTTCATTGCATAGGTTCCGATTAAATGTCACTTTATGTCGAAAGTGTGTACGTAATTTTTTTGAGAAAAGTGGGAGCAGGGAGAAGCCACTTCCTCTGCGGGAAGGCGAAGCCCCCTCCTGCCCACGCTTACAACACGAACAAAAAGAATAGAGTAGAATAAAAAGAGTAGTTATGTTAAAAAACCTTGTAGCTTTGTGTTTACTTTCCTCAAGATATCAGTCCGACATATATACATATAGTTTAGTTATCCGTGAACAAACAAGCATTCAACATGCTACACAAATTTATTAATTTGACGTACGATTTAGACTAACTAGTAAACTATCTGAGCAATAAAAAGATATTTTGCAAACAAATTAAATGTTCACGATGTAACAATGTTATAATTTTGCAATTTCAATTCTAATCTTATGAAACTTCGTTTGTTAATAACTTTTAAAGTTATACAAACAACGAACGACAGCTAAAACCTTTGGATTGTTACTCAGCGAGATGTCCTTGATACCATATGTCAAGATCATCGACCTCTAAGGGTGCTCTCCTTTTGTAAATATTTAGCCGCTTAAATATCTTGTTTGTGTAAGTTTTTTTTTTTTTAATTTCAAATTAAACTTTGATTTCCGTTTATTAATAATTTTGTGCGACAGACTGTATTAGAATGTGTGTGAGTCATGACTGAAAGCGCTCGCTTTTATTCGAATACAACGATATTTGCAGTCGCGAATTAACAGTCGCATCACTTTTCAATCTGAATAACGTGCAAAATCATTTGAATCCTGACTTTTGCATACGCTATTGTTCACACCGGGATCGACGATGAATTTCGTAATTGGCGATTATAGTGTTTGACAAAAAGTTGTACGCGTGTACCGAAAACGTGAGGGTAGATGTTTCCACACTTTAGCATTATATAAAAATAAATCGTAGAAATATATATTACTGATAAAAATTAAAACTGCTCTTTCAAATTAAAAAAAAAAAAAAAAAAAATAGATTTACACAATGCATTTATATATACTTGGACATAAAAAAAAGTTTCACAGTTAATTAAATGATATTAATTAAAATTGCTCTTCCAAATTAAAAAAAAAATATATATATATATATATACATATACACAATACATTTATATTTGGAAAAAAGAAAGTTTTAAAGTTGTTTTGTAATAAGCTAGTTGTGGAAATTCAGAATGATCGATATAAACAATAAAGTCCATAATACAAAATCGTGTTTATAATAGAAAAGCAAATCCGCTCTAGATAAGATAGAGTTGAACGGATAATGAAAGAAATTTTTGACATTATTACGGAATTATGGACTTATCCGCGGGGAAACGATGTATGACACACATTGGGATATATTTTTTAGAAAAAAACAATAACTCTTCGACAATTAAGAGTGGAAACGGTGGGAGCCGCCCATGCGGTACTGTCGGTCGACGAGTGGGAAAAAGGAAGCGGCGGTACCGGTGGACAATGGTGGAAGCAGCAGCATCCATCCTATCATCACCATTATCATCATCAACATCATCAACAACATTATCATCATCAGGGCGGCTATTACACGTCGCAATCGCACTCTCACAACCCTGTCACTACCATGAAGCAATCCTACATGCAGGTTAGTTAATCTAGAGAACTCTGTTCGTGCCGATGCTAGAGAGCTTTACTGTAAAGTAGCTCTTCCCGCGACTTTCCCACATCCTATCAAGCTTATGTCCTCTCTTTCTCTCTCTTTTTTCTTCTTTCTACCTATCTATTTACCCAATTTTTTATTCATCTCTTTCTTTTCCTTGTCTTTTTCCCATCTTCCTTTTGCTATCACACATATACAACGGAAACTGAATGTCAGCATCTCTCTGTGAATGTTCGTCGCTCCGCGAATGATAACGCGAGCGCGAACCAGCGCGACCCTCAAATCGTACTCACGTCATATAATCACGTGTATTTCGTTGCAGCTAACATGGGTGTTTCACGATGACGAGGCGCAGATTAACAAGAAACTGCCAAAAGAATTGCTACTCAGGTATAAATTCGCCAGAGACAACATTTTGCGTTTCTTTCCAACTTAACACGTTGAGAACGAGTTCTCATATAGCGATAAGACAGTGAGAATTTATCGGAGCGGACAATTGCGCTACGACGATAGCAAGGAAGACAGAAATCTAGGACACTCATTATACGCTTGATCCGTAAAACTAGATGATCTAATATAAAATGTTATCTTATATTATTATGAGGCTTATAAGGCTTTACTTTTTACGTGAAAAAAATTTTTAATTAAACTTTAACGGAAGTTTCAAATACAACAAAAAGAAATATCCGTACAAAATATCCAAAACTTGTATGTTGCTCTAAGTCCAACAAGAGATCACAATTTGATATTTGAAATTCTTATTTCTCACGCGAAATTCCTTCATCTTTCAAACTTTTCCGCTTGCAAAGAAAGCATTTTGTTTTTGTGCTGATACAGAGATGTAAAACATATTACGTTTCATTAAGTTCTCGCCAAGAACTTAAGTCTATACTCCGTTGTTCGCAAGGTGTTAAGTAATCGCGAGACGCGTCAGACGCATTTGTACACACAATATCAACACACACACACACACGGTTCTAACAATCTCTTTGATTGGCAGAATTTTTTCGTACCTCGATGTCGTATCACTATGCCGTTGTGCCCAAGTAAGCAAGGCCTGGAATGTATTAGCGCTCGATGGGTCCAATTGGCAAAGGATCGATCTCTTCGATTTTCAACGAGATGTGGAGGTAAATAGAGAAAGAGGGAGGCAATAAAATCGGTCGCGACGCAAATTTTGTGTAGCGCATAATTAACGCTGAGGACCGTTTGTACATGCGTAGGGACCAGTAATCGAAAATATCTCAAGGCGTTGCGGCGGATTTCTCAGGCAGCTCTCGCTCAAGGGATGTCAAAGTATCGGCAACGCCTCGGTGCGTACTCTAGCCCAATCTTGTCCCAATATCGAGGAGCTCAATCTGAGCGAGTGCAAGAGGATCTCGGACGCGACCTGCGCTGCTCTCAGCAACTATTGTCCCAAACTCCAGCGACTGAATTTAGACTCATGTCCCGAGATAACGGACATGTCCCTGAAGGATCTCGCGGCTGGATGCCCGCTGCTCACTCACATCAATCTCTCGTGGTGCGAGCTGCTCACCGACAACGGGGTGGATGCTCTCGCCAAGGGCTGTCCAGAACTGCGCAGTTTCCTAAGCAGGGGATGTCGCCAACTGACGAACAAGGCCGTAATGTGTTTAGCACGTTACTGTACTAATCTCGAAGCAATCAATCTACACGAATGCAGGGTACTTATCTCATTGACTCCGCAAATCCGTATATTACGCAAAGGATTGCGTCTCATTTCCTTGCTTTCGACGGTCGTCGCACGACAGATTTGTGACTGACGAGATATTGCTATTACGTTTCTTTAAAAAGAGATAAGATTCGAAACAAAAATTTTTATTATTATTTTTTTTATTTCGAATCGAAAAAGTTGAAGTTGTTGCGTTAAATTTAATTTTTTTGTATTTTTTGTTAGATCATTGGTATACACATTTGTATACAAGTAAAAAAAGCGAAAAACTGCTCAATAGAAAACGAATTACATTCAAATGTAAATAAATATTTACGACGATCTTTTAATACACATGTTAGAAATTCGAATTATTCATATTTTGTCAGCATCAAATTTCTATAAATTCTGTATTTATTTAATTAAAGATTTAATGTGTTGATGTGTTAGTTTTGCAATTTTTAAGAAGTCGTGCTAGAGTAACCTCATTTCAGGAATTTTCGTTTTGCAGAATATAACGGATGACGGAGTCAGAGAACTTAGTGAACGGTGTACACGGCTGCATTATGTGTGCCTGTCGAATTGCCCTAATTTAACGGACGCGACGTTGATTAGCCTGGCACAACACTGTCCACTTCTCAGTGTACTCGAATGCGTCGCGTGCACCCATTTCACGGATACGGGCTTTCAGGCCCTCGCGAGAGTAAGTGGAAACATTTGTTTCGTAAAACAAACAAGCGGCGAGACTTTATGACGACTTTCGACTTTCAGAATTGCAAACTGCTCGAGAAGATGGATTTGGAAGAGTGCCTTTTAATCACCGACGCCACCCTCACTCACCTGGCGATGGGCTGTCCAAGATTAGAGGAACTAGTGAGTACCGAGTTAATAATTTATAATATTCAATTAGATGTGCAGGCGAAAAACGTAGAGCGTTTCATACGCGTCGTATTGAACTACGTGATATTTTTTTTTTTTTTTTTTTTTTTTTTTTAAAATAGTCATATTTACCTATTTCCGAGCGCAGAGTCTGTCACACTGCGAGCAGATCACCGACGAAGGCCTCCGGCAAATCGCATTGTCGCCGTGCGCGGCGGAACATCTAGCTGTCTTGGAGCTTGACAACTGCCCGAACATCACGGACCACGGGTTGAGCCATCTGATGCAGGCCTGCCACAATCTTCAACGTATCGAACTTTACGACTGCCTACACATTTCCAGAGAGGGCATACGTAAACTCAGAGTATTGTCCCGTTTTTTTTTTTTTTTTCATATTCCCGCAATGATCGGAATTATTATGCGGAAAAAGTAATACGGTCGCGTTTTTTCGCGTGGCGTTGTACATACTTTAGCGCTGGCCATTTGTTGCGTATCACGCAATCGCATTCATGAATTATAGATCTCGTTGTTTTTGCGAAAAGTATAATCTCGCATAATCACGCGGTGTTTTGTCTCGCTAAGAAATATAATTAAATATTACTTTTTCCGCCTAGCGGTGAATCATGTTTCGAACAAACTCGAAAGATCGCGACCTGTGAACAATAATATTGTAGTAGGTAAATAATCGTCACAACATTAAGAGTCGCTTTTATCTGGCTTTTGTTATTATCGATCTAAAAAAAAAAAACTCGTCAATTTTAAGATAAATGTTTTTTTACGGATATTGATATTAAAATATTACTATGTTTTTTAGGCTCATCTACCAAATTTAAAGGTGCACGCGTATTTCGCACCGCCGACTCCGCCGCCCAGCGCAGGAGCCTCGCGACAACGATACTGTCGGTGCTGTGTCATTCTGTGATTTTGCCTTCAACTCCTAACTCCGAAGTAAAAAATCGTCCGATATACACACCCACGGGTTCACAGTGGACACTTATCGGTGATCGCTGGCTCTATGGCGATTGTGGGACCTATTCTCTCGTGGTTTACCGGAGGAGCGCTCCGGTTGCCTATCACGCATTGATGAAGTGAGAAACCGGACTCGTTGTCAATTGCAAATCGTTAAATTCGATTCGAGCTCCACGTTGCAACGAGTGCAAAGTACGTCACCACCATCATCAACACAGCCACTGATGCTACTACTGCAATTATCCACTATGACCGCTGCTGCTGCTGTTGTTGCTACTATTACTACTACTATTACTATTACTACCGATGTTACACTACTACACTTATTATTATTATTTCTATTTGTACTTCGTTATCTCGATAGTATGTGTGCATCGCTATTATCTCGGTTTATATTACGTACAGAAAGAGAGTTAATCTTGAAAAGGAAAGAAATTCTCAGGTTAGCGATATTATCGTTTTTTCATGATCCTCATTTTTTTTTTTTTCTTTTAGTGAAACTGATGCGCGCTTTCTGAGCTAATCCGCATCACTTACTGAGCGACGTATTTAAAAAGTGAGGCGTCGCTTATTTTGATTAGCGTCCAGACGCGTTTTCCTAGCGCTACGCGAACGAGTTTATCGATTTACGTTTGCTCGATAAACGCAAGATACTTATTTTAAGATACATGTAAATGTAAATCTTATAAATATCGTAATGAACACCCCGCGCGCGTATACTACGAGTGGGGGAGGGGAGGGGGGGAGTGAAGTAAGGGGAGGGAAAGGAGCGAGAACGAATACGATAGTTCTTAGGAGTACTTGAGGGCGTTTAATACGTGCAATTGTATTCAGAAATTGAATTTTTGCACACATCTCGATGTGTAAATCGTAGCAGTTTCTCAACGAACACTGCCTATAATGTTATTGATAAATGAGAGAAAAAAACAAAACAAAACAAAAAAAATACACAAACGATATAGCGACCACGAATCGAATCTCGTCGTAATGATATTTAGAGTATTATTATCGTTTATCGTATAACGTAGTCATATGCGCACCGAATATGTTCGGTATAAAAGTGTAATTTTTTCTCGGTGTCTGTTTAAAAAGTATTAACGGATCGCGCGTACGTGATTACCTACGAATTTCTTTCCTTTCGTAAAAAGAAAAAAAACAAAAAAAAAAAAAAAAGGAAGAAAAATGCGTAAGAAAATCCTTGTCGCGGAGTTTTTCGCATTAAGGGCGCACAATTCAACTTTAACAATGAG
This sequence comes from Pseudomyrmex concolor, assembly GCA_014839585.1. Lineage (NCBI taxonomy): Eukaryota > Metazoa > Arthropoda > Insecta > Hymenoptera > Formicidae > Pseudomyrmex > Pseudomyrmex concolor. Next base: position 19,270 of record QVOB01007458.1, read on the forward strand.
AAATTTCGACATATTGTGTTTGTGAACACTCGAGACAGAGAGAAAGAGAGACAGAGAGAAATGCTCCTTTCGAGTAACGTCTTTCAAAGATTCGTGACGACTACCGCTATCGTCGCAGCTTAGCGGTGGCACACGAGAAAATGCATTTTACTTTTGATTTGCGAGCAGACGCGAATCGCTCGCGAATCATATCTTCGAGTCCCGTGTAAACGTAAATCACTTCTCCTCGACAGCTTGGACATCTATTCTTTTATTTCTTTTCTCTGTTTTATTAATTTTTTTTTTTTTTTTTTAACTTGTCATGGACTAGGAGAGCACAGACTGACAAACGAATCAAAGCGTTAATGTGTTAAAATCGATTAACTTCGTGCCGGCGACAGACAGCGCTGGCGTTTTTACTTTTTAAGCTTAGGTTTAAAAATGGAATGGCGGCAGTATCATGAAGCCACTGGACGTATCGTTAAGAAGCGGCAAAATGGCGAAATCCCGTCGCGCACTATATCCTCGCCAAACTAACTTTCGCGGATACTCCCGTGGCTGCAGTGACGATGTGCCCGATGATGAGGAAAACAAACACACAAACAAAAACAAACAAAATGTATGATCTTTGGCCCAGTGCTTGTAAAGCTCCGATTATAAGCAATCTTTCAATCGGATCGCGATATTGTTGTTCGATGAAGCAAATCGATTTTTTGCGGGATCTTCGCAGGCGTTGTTGCAAAGAGACGAAACAGTTTTTATTACGAGACGCGGAATATCGAGTACGATTTTCCGAGAACATGACCGCGGGAGAAACGAACACAACCTTACACGTGGATTTTCCATTAAATTGTAGCGCGAAGAAAAATTCCACGTAGTGCGGTTACTCTTGCGGTTACTCGCAAAATTCTTGATGACAAAACGGATTTGGGTTGGTTCCGAATCTATAAAGTTTATTTTGAATATAAAGGACACTCTCTTTACACACACACATTGGTTATATTTTTAGAAGCGTACTCTTGCCAGATTTTTAATCGAAGAAGTTGAAGATACACTTTTGGACGCGTTTAATGGCCGGTCGAAGACCAAAACAAAAAACGCGGAAAATTCAAGCGGTCCAGTTTTTGAAGTGCAATATCCGTCGAGACGCGCCTCGTTTTCCTTCCTCTGTCTTTGATTCGTGTATCGCGAATGTGTGAACCCGGCTGGCACAATGGCACGGCGTGTCGTTGCATTCAACAAAAAAAAGGGGAGAAAAAAAAACACGCAGTACCGAAGATTGTTAATCCTTTTGGTAGTGTGTAAAAAACGTATCGCGTATATATTGAAGTATATAGCGTGTAACAGAAATAACGGATGCGACACAACCTAGATATATATATAAATATATATATATATATATATATATAACAGTAAACAAATATATAGATAAGATATGTTTTATACGCTGCATGTGTCATCCCTAGTGGAGTAACGTGATCATTGTAAACGTGTCGTTCGAAATCAGGTTAAATTAATAATAAGCGATGTACGATTACGCGCATGACGTAACCGCGATGATGCAGGACACACACACACATAATAGCACACGCTACCCGTAATCGTGCAAAAAGCTTTTCAAACTTTTCGCGCGGATCCCGGAGCGAGTGTTTGCGTTTTCCTTTCTAGCTTCTCCGATCGGAAAAAAAAAAAAAAAAAAAAAATTATTCTTTGGAACAACTTGATCACGCGTGTTTTTTCTCTCATGAATAGAGAAAAAAGAAAAGCGAAGAATTCTCTCATGTCGCGGAAAATTTGTTTGTGGCATTTAATGAATGAGAATTATTCAAGGTATAATTCAAAATGATGAGCGAAAAAGTTCATTCCGCGATTGACTGCGCCTGACTGACGTTCGATGTTCGAGTCTGAACTCAAAATACAAAGTCAATCGCAGTGCCTGAAACGTTACAAAACTAATCTGTGTATCTGAAAAATTTGTTGTTGATCGGCGTAAACCGTGTTCGTTCGCCGCGAGATGCGAGCGCGACAGATTGTAACGCTCGTATAGAATGTTGTTTGGCTGAACCAAAGTTTAACTCGATATTGGAACGTTGGTGAGGCAGCAGACCGCAGATCTGTGTTCCGTACGGCGCGTTACGCGCTTCGTGTGCTGCATGTTGCAGACTCGAAGGCAATTTAAGTAGTTTTATTTTCGAAACTATCTTTGTAACACAGAGTAGAATAGTTTGCGGTATGCGCGATAGAGCAATATCATGCGCGCATATACACGCGCCTTGCGGAACGCCAGTACGTATGTGTGCCGTATGATACTCGCTGGAGAAAATTCGCAAGAACGTCTTATTATATTGGTCGTCAAAATCGTCACCAATCAGAGAATTATTATTGTCATTATTACATTTACGTTGGCATCTAACGAAAAGCGCAGTCTGATAATCGCGTGACGCAAGAGGGATTTTCTGTCTGAAAATCCCTTTGATCCGTGTGCTCTGACGATTATCAGGATTTCGCGAAAATCTCTGAACATAATAAGAGAAGCGCGAGAAAAGATAAAGAGTACCATCTCTCACTTTTCGATGATCGCCACTTACAATTTAATCAATTCGTAATAATCCGCAATTGTCACCGTTGAATCGTGTCGCAACGGTAATTAAAATGATAAGAGATCGAAGCGTTGATGCCGAGTGATCGAGCAAGTGTCTGGCTGTGCAAGAAGAAGGCTGCATATAGGTTTGAATAGGAAGGCTGTGATAGGAAAAGAGAGAGAGAGAGGGAGAGAATGAGAGAGAAAGAGAGAGAGAGAGAGAAAATGAGAGCGAGAGCGCGAGAGAAAGAAGAAATGTGAGTGAAAAACAGAGAGTGAGGAATATGAGAGTGTGAAAGAGAAAAAAAAAGATAAAAGTTTCAAATATTAATCGAAGTCAGCGAAAGTATTTCTGATATTCACTGCGACAAATTGACGTTGTCAGTCTCGTAATAATTGCGATAAAAGCGAGGACGATTCGCCGAGTCGAAACGGATCAGATCGGGGGCGGATCGACCGTTATCACATATACATACACATACACAATCAGCCGTTTTAAGATAAATAACGGAAACTCCAAAAAAAAAACGTGTCACGTACATCTTGACATTTATGGTCTACACGTGTCGGCCTACACGTGCCTCCCGACAACCTCGACAACCTCGGCTATCGAGAGGACGTCGTCGAAAAAAAAAAAAAAAAAAAAAAAACAAATAGCTAATTATATTGTCACTTCGCTGCTTCGAGAAGCTGCAGTCTACCATGTATATATTTTCATTAATGTATGTATAATAAAATATATTCGAGACAAAAACACAGAGACTCTTTATTTGGCGTATTTTAAAATCAACCAGAACATTTCGCAAGAGAGTATCTTGAAAAACTTTATTTTAATAAAACAAAAATGCAGCAGTGAAAAACAATTTTTATATTTTCTACAAAAAAGTTTTCATGATACTCTTAGAATAATAACAAAGGACATTAGCAAAAATAAATCTTTTTTTTTTTCGATTCTTTATCGCGAAAAACGCATATTGTATATAAATATATAAGTATATATTTATTATTCAATCTTTTGAAAAAAACTGATATAGATTCTATCTGATAAATTATTTTAGACAATTTAGCTTTGTTTGGTCATTTGACGGTCGATCTGCAGCGCTGGACAAGCAATTTATTGATATGTTAGAATACATAATTGATTTGCAATAATACGTTGACAGAAGAATGACAGAAGAAAAGGAGACCTGTATGCATGTCGATTTACCATTATCATGAACATTAACAACCGATTGGCAACGCTTATTACAATCGCCGTTATACTTTTGTGATGCGAATATTGCACTTTAATTATATTACCTTCTGAACCGGTCTTTCAGTTGATCATGGTTCTTTGTCTTGAACGCTGTTATTTTGTGCAATTTACAAATATATTTGTAACAAATGAATTTGAGAACGCTTTGTTTACTCTGCATCTTTAAAATGGTCCTTGCTTTTCGAATAGGTAGCACACCACTTTTCTTGCAAAAAAAAATCAATCTTTAGTCATAAAAGTTTTATGAAAGTTTTAATAATGCATATAAAAATTTTTACACAGCCAAAATATAAAAATAGATCGGATCAATCTAAAAAACAGAAAAATTATGTATTAAAATTATGTATAAAAATTATGTATTTTGCAAATTTTGCAATATTTATTGAGTTATTAATTAATTAATGTGAGCGCGTAAAAAGCGATAATCCGAACTCTGTGTGATTTTAAGACGTGTATGATTTTCAGTTATATCGCTGTGAAAATTAGCTGATCGCAAATAGCTGTGTCACACGCCGCTTGTTTGCTCCGCGTTTTCGTTGTTAAGGTATTGCATGAGATAAGTCATTTTTCTTTACAACTGAAACTACGTTTATATATCATATACGTTTACACAGTTTATCGCTTTCCATGCGCTTATTAGTTTATATTCATTAATTAATAACTCAATAAATATTGCAAAGTTTGCAAAATGCTTTATGACTTTTCTGTTCAGATTGACACAATCTATCTTTACACTTTGTCTTGATTAAAATTTTTCAGACATCTTGTATATAAAATTTAGTATATACATATATATTTTTAAAATAAAAATTAAATCTTAAGATTTTTATTCCTTATTAAGATTCATAAGTTTTATATACAAAATAGACACTAAACTAATTATTTAAAAAAGTTCAAACACTTAAAATTTTAAAGTTTATTACTGAGAGAGAGAGAGA
>QVOB01007459.1:0-23868 GCA_014839585.1 Pseudomyrmex concolor
CAAATTTCCAATGAAATTATTCCAAAGAAATTAATTTCTTTGGATTTAACAAAATTTGTTAAATCTAAAGAAACCGTTCTCTCTGTGTGCGTATCAGAATTATGTGTGTTGCTTTGTCATTTGTATAAATTCCCGTGTGTTGAATTGATTGTTATTCTATCAAAATAAAAAATCTTTAGCGTTGATAAATATAAAATTCAATTATCCATATATTATTTCTCGAACTCGCCACTCTCGCCACTGTGCATATGGCACATTTGTGTCGTGTGCGAGTTATAACGTACCGCGAAGGCGGCGATTCTACACGTACGATAAAGTCAATCTGCTGTAACACACGTACGTATGACTACACAATAACCGATATGAAATACAATGTGTCGCCTACGCCGCTCTCGAACTGTCTCGTCGGTTCTCCGCGGTTTTAAAACACGCGTAAATATCCGACGGCAGAAAAATCTGGAGAGTTTCTATATCGCGAGAGAGAAAGAAAGAAAAAGAGAAAGACGAAATATCGCGTAACTGACAGTGGCATCGAAACTAAGTTTGACATTTTTATTTCTACCATAAAACTAAAATTATTCTCAAAAACTAAAATTATTGTATTCTTGGTAATGTAATATCCGTATATTACAACCAACGTATCGCGTAACGCGTGGCTCGGTTAAATCCATCTGCTTGTAAAGATCGGCCGATTATGTGCGCGCGCATAACGATAGATTTATATAAATGGTTACGTTGACACCGTGCGCGCGCGGAGCGTCCTGACCGCAGTCGCTTCGGTCGTCATTACATTATCTAACGAGAAGCGCATCGCGTTAGGTAGGCGGAGATATTGTACCCATCTATTTTGCCACGCGAGATTTCGAATTTATGTCGGGATGTCGCAGAAACGATCCTATGTAACCAAAAACGATCGTGAACTAAAATTAGAACGAAGATGTGATTTTACATGTGCGACGATACTTGCGCGTTACGTAACGATATAAATGTAAGCGTTACGACCGGACGAAAATAAGATAAAAAAAAGAAACAGGCAGATGTCACGTCAGATTATTATTTAAAAAATCGTTTTTGTTTAATTAAGAGCCTACAAATAGCGATCAATATGATAAACATTGCACAATTTCTTTGGAAACTGTGTGTTGATTGTTCAAAACCTCGATTATGAATTTCTTAATTTGGAAAGACTCGCACACGAAGAGAGATTACATAACACACACACATAGTGTGATTATGTAACGTGTACACCAGTATTATATCACTAAATTGAGAAAATGTGTATTATTACGCCAGACGAGTGCTAATTATTTCGCGTTAAAAGCGATTCTAATTATCCTCATTTACGCACGATTGAATCTGCATCGAATCTGCAATTAATAATTCGTATCGTGATATGATGGGAAGATTTATTTGTATTTTCCATCGCGTTCGCCTTGATTTGGCATCTGTCGCGTAAGACAGGTATACACCGTACACGCAAAACTTCTGAGATTACAAAATTTTCGAATAACAAACAAAACAAACGGTTACAGCCGATCTTTGTTCTTTTCTCGCCGTGAAACTCGACTTGTTTGGTCGACGAAATCGTGATTTCGCAGATCTGCTCGGCATGTGTTTCAGATCCGCCGAAAATTTGCTGATTTCAATTTCTCGAAATACGAGACTTTCGTCGGGGCGTGCGCGCGCGCAGGGTCGGCGTTTCTGTCAATTACATAATAAAAACCCGTTATGTAAGGACTAGAGCGCTACGCATATTCGTACAGGCAGCGCTCCCGGCTCTCTTCTGCTCGTCTTGACACGAAATTGATTGATCGATTCTCCGCGTGTGTCGAGCTTTTTACGTATACATATATTGATACCGCGCGTCGACGCGCACAAGTACATACGTGCATGTATGTAACGACAAATATTTTTGGACGCGCGCCGCGAATGATTTGAGAACGAACCGAATTAAAAGGTTTCTCGGGATTCGGTAATTAGGGAACGTTATTGGTGTATCGTCGATATATCGAGACCTTGAAATTTTATTGGCTGTGCGTCGTGAGATATTACGCAAGAGTTCGCAATTGTGTGTGCGAAAGAAGAAAAGGAAGTTGAGCAAATTTAATTCCGCAATTTTTTTAATCCCGCCAATTACAGATATGTGTAACAATTGTTTTTACATAAAAATCACGAGATTAATTAATTGGATATCTAACGCCGGCATTAGAAACCGGAAAGCAATACTTGCGGAACGAGCCGTATAAAAATTAATAAAACTCGTAAAAACTGACGCAAAATAATAATAAAAATTATCTAATCTTCAATGTCGATTACGCGTCGAAATCTTATCTACGTGCATACGCAATATGCAACGCGCTGCATATTTCAATCTCCACGGCGTTTCCGATGTGTTCCAAGTACATCGCATATTTTTTCGAGAAAAATTCTTTCAACGAATCGAAGATTGAAAAGTGTTTTCAGCTACTCACATAACGTCCTTTTGAACCGAGTCGTTTAATCATTAAGAGCGCCTCGAATCAATCAAAATCAGGAGAAAATTAAGAAGTATGTTAATGTCAAGAGAGAGAAAGAGAGAGAGTAGGTCTCGGAGATAGTCGTAAAACTCGATCGAGAGGAAATATCGGTGGCTGCGGTACTTGACCATGAAAAAGCAAGCCTTGACTATGCGCGAAGCCGCGGATGAAGGTTACTATCTGCGCGTCGTGGAACGCGCGAGAGGCCGCTTTCTGCGACCGAGAGAAAGTCCCAGACACTTTCCAAGGATAATTTCCGAACAAGCTAATTGCATCGAAACTGGCAGAGATATCTGCTTCGCCGCGATATTTATATAGAGAATTCTAAAATAATTATTGAGATGCGAGGTGTTGCACACGCGAATAATTAATATTTCATTACGTAACACGCCAAGTCGCGAAAAATACACGTTGTAAATTTAATGTTCTTCGTTTAAAGCAGATGTGTCACAATGACGAGGTGTGTCTTGGTTTAATGATGAAGCTGATGAGATAGACAATTGATTTTGTATGCGACGAAACCGGATATCGAATTTATCGAAGAAAAATACAGTCACCGAGACGAGCTTCTGTCTCGTCTTTAGATTTGTAAATATCGTCTGTTATTTACGTTATGCACGTCGCCCGAGACATATATTTTATATATATATATATATATATATATGTAACTGCCGCGTTACATAACATTACCGTTTACAATGTGAGTTCTCGGCACGCCGGCGAGACGTGTCAGCCAGCGATAAACAATGATTTCCGTGCTCTCGTTCGAAGAATTGCGCGCGGTCATAGCACGATCGTAATTTCCTACACGTATCTCACTTGAGTTATCTATTTTCCACTTAAACTCCATTTAGTCCGGCTACAATGTATACGTTATAAATGTACACAGTGTGTGCAACTCCGGAGAAAAGGAAGAGACTTACGTGCGACTAAATGAATGGATTAATTAAATGAAGTAATTAAATGAGAAACTTTTTACATGTATTTAGATTAATTGCGCAATTCGTGAAGCAAAAAAAGAAATGCGTTGAAATTGAATCAAAGAACGTACCAATTAATTGATCGCGTTATTATTTTTGTTACGTAATACATTGCACTGATTTCTGCTTCGGATTAAAGAGATAAATGACGAATTACATTTAGAATCAGTTTTTAATCGGAGACCGCAATTAATTAGCGATTTGTTTTTTCGAAATTCCGACAATTTGCTAAGAGACACTCTGTATATATTAAATCGCAAACGGTTTGGCAAACGTTCTCGCGGTGATACCGCGCCGGGAATCATTTCGTTCTTACGTAACTCTCAGCTGGAACCGCTGACTGGATCGCGTTCGGGGCTGTTTCAGACGCACAACTGAATTTCCGTAAAATTATATTGTTTGAAATTGTCATTTGCGCGTTGAGCGACAGTTTTGCTTGCGAAACATCTCTCTTTCTCTCTCTCTCTCTCTCTCTCTCTCTCTCTCTGAACGAGAATTGTATCGAGAAAAAACTTTTTTTATCGCTCAAACTTCGATAAAAAGAACCGGCGGATGTCGAAAAGTTGCGATCGCAAAAATTATAGAAATTTTGTGAATTTCTCACGAAGTACGAAGCAACAAAGATAAACTATACGAGTTAATGAGAATAATAAATTCACTCCGTGACAAATTATCATTGATTCGCCGCTAAAACTCGATTAACATAAATGATGCAAGACGAGACGTTCCGAGAGAAATACTCGGAACGAATAATTTGGCAGATGACGCGGCGAAGAGGATCCGCGCGGCGACGTACGTTCGCGCTTGATACGTGTCGTGCGACACGTGGAGCTTTATTGATCGTTGCCAGAATAGAAAGGCGAGATATATGTGAGTCCTGTAACTCTCCCCTTTTCTGCGACACATAGATAACCGAGAGATGTCACACACATCGTGGATACATTGTGCATCTGCCTTTGGCAGATGAATACCTGTCGAAATGACTCGAAACGAAGCATCTTCACGTCCACAGTTGATCTAATAAGTTCACACGTGTCTATTCGACATACATATCTAGAGATTGTGTGTGTGTGCGATACTTTACTATATTTCAACGCAGAACTCGAACCACGCGATATGCAACGTTCACCAAAGATTGTTTTATAAATATCTTGTTACCGCGGAAAAACCTTTCTTCTTTCTCTCTCTCTCTCTTTTTTTCTTCGCGTAAATAAAGTCATAACTCGTACATGTCAATGCGTACAAAAAATTCAATGCAGAATCCTTTTGTTTTCACCGCGGAGAAACTCATTAAATTTTATTAGATAATAGTTTACGTTCGAGATCACTTCTAAATCGAGATCCGGTGACATGCGAACTTCTCTCGTTTCCTTAAAGACGTAATTGCACGTGGCAAGTAGCATCCAACGACGCGATGCCAGCAACAATCCGACAGCGACGGCGGCGGCGGCGGCGCAATGGAGTAGTACGCGCCGACGGGTGACCGACCTTTACGTAACGCGCGGCTGTTTGCTGCGCGCCGCGTCGCGTCTGCACAGATGACGTCTACTCCGCTGCTGCAACGACGACGATGCGCCGAACGTTGCAGCTGCATCGACGCGGCGCATCGCGCGATGCGTTTGCTTGTTCGGCTTGCTTATATGCGCCTGTATTTCTTTTCCCTTCCCGCTTTTCGCTTCTGTTCCCGTGTCGCGGTTGGTCGCCGCCGCCGCCGCCGCCGGCCGGCTGGCCGGCCGGATGCAGTTGCATCGCGCTCCACACATGTAACAACGCGAAGAAGACCGACGCAATATTTCTGCATTCCCGTAAATCAACTGTTGTGTTTGCCAACGCGGATTTTTGGATGAGGCAACGTCTTGAAAGCTGAAGAGAGAAAACATTTTTAAACGTTGCAACATTTACTGATTTTTGTAATTTTTTTTTTTTAACTGACACTCTTTTCGTATGTCTCCAAATATTTTGTCGCAATTTGTTGTCGCGACTCGTTCGGTTTTCAGATAAAATGACAATGCGAGTAAGAAAATTGGCAGCGTGTTTGCGGCAACAGTTTTTGCTCCGGTTCTCACGTGCGAGCGCTCACAATGCAATACGGCATACGTATGCGCATGACGCCCGTTAACTCGAGGGGGGTTCTCGAACTCGGCATCCCCCCGGCGACCGCCGTTCTTCTCCTCTTTCTCTTTTACCGCCCGTATCCGCTCGTCTTCTTTCCCAACGAAGGTCAGCAGCCGTCTGTCGCGCCTGGTTGCGCACGCGGCATCGAATCTCTCTCTCTGTTTCTCTAACATCGGCGTGCATCAGTGCACTTTCGTGCGCGATTTAGGCATCTGTGGCATAAACGCGCGTGCGAAGAAGATCGCCTGAATCTCACGCGCGCGAGAATCTCACCGACGAATCTCTTCTGAAAAAATTTATTTCAAATGCTTTGTCTCGTGTTTTGTGAAACAAAAACAAAATGAGAAGAAAATATTCGATTGTCATCAGTTTTATTTCTAGAAACGAGAGATTTGAATAAATTAGTTTTTTACATTTGGTTTTTGCTTAGTTATGGCGTTAAAAAAAATATACACGCAAAATATTTTATCCTCTAAATGTGTTTACCTGAAGATAAAGAGAAAAATATAACGTGATTTTTATTATCAACAGCAAGTGGAGTCGTCACATGTCATTATATAGAAGTGATTTATATTTTTAACCGAGGTTAAAGAGTTAGTCATGTGTACGTGTCTTTCTTACTACATACATATGTTTTACCGGAATTTAAAATGATATGAAACTTTGTCGTGTAAATATGTCACTTCGATACGAGAGAGAAGTTTCAAATGCAAATTAAATTTATTTAATCGGCATATTTTTAATTTAAAAAAAAAACCGGTTTTAGCTTCAACTTCGTTATATCAACCATTCACATTCTTCCGTCGCTACAACAGAATTCTATTCTTAGTTCAAGCTCTCTGTGTTGCTCTCTTTGAAAGAAAGATTTTGTTAAAGAAAACACAAGAGCGGGATGAACAAAAAAAAGCACAAGCGTTTCGCGCATTTAAATATTTTGACATAGTCAAGACTACGAAAATCCCTTGGCTCTTTGAGTGGTTCAAGTATATCTCGCGAAGGTTCAAGGTACTCGAACGATACGGAAAGATACGAAACGGCTCTTTTCCCGCGAACCGTGTTTTACGAGATTATTAACTCGGAGTGACTAATAAACCACTCATTACGTGTGTTAATTAAGAATTGATTTAGTTATCTTAAAAGACAGATCGGATTGTTAGGTCTCTAATGATCACAGGTTTGATTGCCGCGAGCGAGCGATCGATCATCCGCGATCTGAGACCTTGGCATTCGATTCGAGCAGACAGGAAGAGTGTTGTTTTTTTCTTTTTTTTTTTTTTTTTTTTTTTTTTTTTCGCTAATGAATGAACTTGTTCGTCGGTATCCCGTTGTACCATATTTCTTGCTGCTTGGCAGTTCACGCGGAAAATTGCGTTCTCTCGCACGCACTTTATAATCGCGCGCGGATGCTTACGTAATTGAAATCGTGACTCGATTTGTCGATGAATAATCTCGTCAATTGTGCGCTTATTGCGATTAAATGTTGTTAATAATCACACTTCGCCGGAAATAGAATAATTTCTCTCTCTCTCATACACACACACACACACACACACACACACACACACACACATACACACAGAGGTTTTCAATTGGAATCATTTTAAAGCGAAATTCTCCGAATGTAATCGATTCAGAACGAGAGAAATTATAATACGGGATGTGAGATCGCTCGCATTTAAAACGACGACGCGCTTAAACATTAGATTTAGCGATTAATATCCGCAACGCGTTTTGCACAACAATCTCGAGTGCAATATAATCGAATTTTAAAGTCTGTTTCTCGCTAAGACAACAATCGCATTTAACTCGAACATGATGATATAACACTTGTAGATGAGTCCGTAGACGGATAAATTCAAAAATAACGCGCGCAATTCGACAGGCAACTTTCACAGGACTCTTAAAATCCGATTTAGGTTACTTTCAAAACAATGTTCGCGCAGCGATTAGGTTTCTTCGAGTCGCGCGTCTCCAAAGTAAAGCGAACCGTCGTCGTAGCGTTCAAAGACAAGTTACGTAAGCCGATTTATGAGAATCGCCCCACGTATTTATCTGATGTGTACCGGGTGTTCGAAAAACGCGGCGATTTTATTTTATTTTTTTCTCGAAATGACACGCACGATTAATCGGTAGGTGTTTTCGAGCGCGATTATGCGCGCGTCTAATTCCGTCTGGAAAACAACGCGTGGAAACAAGCAAGCAGTCGCTCTCGAGTTACTATTTTATTGAAATATCGTTTTTCTGATAATCGATTGTTTTAAATTTTTGAATTAAAGTTTATGCGCGTCTCATTTTTGCTTGATTGTTTTTGTCATATGATATTTCGTAGTATTTGTCACACAAAACTTTCTCTGATGATATACGCTATATAACGCTCGGCATTCGCGATGGTGACGTGACGCACCGGAAATTCGTATCCGACCAACCAAGGGATCGCAGCCGCGAAGGCAATGACATTGCTCACAATGCCAGGATGCGCCACCGCCGTCGTCGGCGTCGCCGTTTGCATCGGCCGATGGCATCACTCGCGGTCGTTTCCATGAAATGCGCCGTGCTCGTAAATGGACTGTGTTTTTTTTTGTTTGCGAGACGAGGTCTCTCGAGGAATGAAACGAATCAGAATACTGTTATTAATCGTTAAAAAAACAGATTTCTTGGAACACACGCGTATCAAATATTCTGTTTGAACGCTGCGATCAAAATATCGCGCAAATATGTGTAAAGTTACATATTATTGTATATTGCATTTTGAACTTACAATTAAATTATACTGCTATCGATAACATACAAATAAATACGAATTTATACACCTTTATTTATTCTATTATTTATTTACAAAATATTATTTGCGTTTCTCTCCTTTTCATGCAACATTTAATTAATATAAACAGTAATAATCGGAGATCGATTTGATTTAGTTTGTGTTTCGCAATGTTTAGAACAAGAACATTTACATTCACGAGTATTTCCTGATATTTCCACAAGACAAATTTCACATTATTCCGATCTGAAAATCTCGTTCGACAGATTTGATAAAGCATTTTACGAGCTTGTGTTTCCTCTTCGTGTTTCAGCACCGAATAGTCCGCTACATCTTAGCAACAGGGCTCACGTATTGCTCCTGTTGAACAGGCCTTCAGCCGCTCTCACGGACGCTGATCATGCAGTTAGATTGCGGCCAGACTGGGGCAAGGTGAGGAGGCACAGGACCAACGCCTACGTATAATCGGTGCATGCGTTAGATAAACCACAAAAACTATATATATATTACATTGTTACTTTGCAAATGCACATCCCGATTAAAATTCCACATAGAGTGATAAAAACATTTTTAATTGTTATAAAAATTGTTACAAATTATTACACTGAATTATTATTTTATATTTTAATTTAACGTAATATGTTAAAAGATACTTATATTTTTATATTATTCTTGTGGTTTAGGGACACTATAGAAGAGGAATCGCTTTGTCGGCGCTTGGAAGACACGAGGAGGCGCTCTACGCCCTTTGTATGAGCGTGGCGATTGATAAAAATCCGCAAGCTGCGCGTCACGAGTTGACCAAGGTACGTTCTCGTCGATCTTGTCACAAAAATTTCTAAAGAACTTTAATTCGAATAATTAAACATTCTGAACGAAACAGTAATCAAACTGTGTAGAAATTTATCGTGTACTCGCGTACGTGTATCAATCGTTGCGGAACGAGGGCGCGCGATCGAGAGGAAAAGAGAGACAGCAAGACGTTGATCGCCTGATCACGAGCGTGGAATTCGCGTTGCTCGCGCGCGCGCGCGGAGATCGCGATCGCGCTGCCGGTGGAATGCACCCGAAGGCTGTGCTCGATGCACCGTCTCTATCCGGAAAGGATCAGCAACACAAAAGAAACGCGTGCCGCGCTGTAACGTTTCCGGCACGACCGCTGTCGGCCGTGCCGCCGCGGCTTAATGACTCCGGTACGATCGTCGTCAGGTGAGTGACCCGCACTCGCCGGGGGCAACGATAACTATATATTCGCGCGAGCAAGCGAACGAGCGAGCGAGCATGCAATCGAGCGATGCCGCGGCATTCTCGCAACCGAGCAATTGCGCCGTTTTCCACGTGTTGTTCTTTGCGCTGTGCACACGACACAGCGTCGATATATCGATTTCTTCCGCCGCGATGTGACGCACAACCCCGCGTCGCTGCGTTTCCCACCCTCTTTCTTTGCTGCATAATGCAGAACTCTCTTTCTGCGTCGAATTTTTTAACTCTCGTCGTGCGCTTCTTTTTTTCTCTCTCTCTTTTCTTGGATAAATTCCCCTCCGGTTCTCCCCGTCCGTCGAGATCTCTCATCTTGCGATTTCGTAACGTGTCTTCAAAACGACGTACATAAGTGTGGCGTGGAGATTTTTTTCTTTTTTTTTTTTTTTACGTCAAGAGAACCTCAGATCGCGTCTTGGAAATGGTATTTAAAAACAAACGCAGTTTATGTAATCGTATAATCGTATAATCGTTAATCTACTTGAGTTTTTTGTTAGTTTTTTTTTAAGGTTTCTCTCGCAAACAACAACTTGTTTCGTCTGATTTTGAAAGAGAATTATTCGTGCGTTTGTATTTTTCAAAAATAAAAATTGTTATCTCAAAAAACGCGCGCATTGAAACGTCTCGATTCTTGTCTCACGTCGAAGTTAATCCGATCGTCGCGTTGCGAGATCCGCAATGTTGCGTCATACATCCGCTAGGTCCAAAACGCGTTTGAAACAATCGATGAGCGTTAAATAATTCAAGCCGTGATAAAGCAACGCGCGTCAAATTTCGATGCTAAATAATTGAAAAATAAGAAACTGTGTTGAATTTCGATCGCACGGCGATTACATAAGGCGAAGCAGCCCGATGGCGGAATCATTGACGCAAGCTGCACTGCCATTACGTAAGATCGGAGAATCATTCTTTCTCGGTGCTGCTGAATTCAACGATCGAGTCCGCATTACGGAAAGCGCACTTTTACTTTTCTCATCTCGAAAATGGTCCCACAAATCGATTAACCACATTATTTCGCAAATAAATCGTCTCCATTATAATCGACTGAATTCTCGTTAATCTCGTTACGGAGCGTCTTGTGTCATTCGAGACACGTAAAACAAACAAAAGCAAAAACGCGCCGAAATTATCAAAGAAAGAACGAAGATTGCTCGTCACTGGCAAAAGTTTCGTCTAAAATTTCCACTTACTCGTCGCGGTCTATTAATTTTCAATGTTAATTCTCCGCGTTTGAAGCAACACACAGTTACGTTCGTACTCCGCGTAATAACGATCGTGTTTCGTAACCTCGATTGAAATCTCTGTAGATGCAGCTTTAATGAAGGATGTAATGCGCCGTGAAATTATTTTAGCTGTCGTGTGTTTTTCATACTTTATACAAATTTGATATATTTAAAAATTAAAAGATTGAACATTGGATGTTAAATTATTGAACGTTAGACGTTAGAATTATATAACGCAACTGTGTGTACATAAAGTTACATTATATTTCGCAGAAAACACGATGTATTTAAATCGCAAATGAATCACACATTTATTCTACGCTTATAACACGTTAAAGTTAATCGAAACATTTCGTCGAATAATAATTAATTTGCGGTAATTGCTGTGTCGGATTCTCCGCACAATTCAATTAGTGCGTACGTTAGCGAAGTTCGCGGTCGTATTGTTCGCAGGTTCTGCACAGAGTGCTGTCAGCTGGGATTCGTCGACAGAATGTCCTGTCGTCACGCACGTCGTACAATCTAACGAAGAGCGCGTCACGCACGAGAAATCGTCACCAGCTAATGAATCCCAAGCGTAGCCGACGCGCCACCCCGAACAGGTCCGATTGCGAGGACAATAGCAGCGACGAAGAAGAATTCAGTCAGGTGCGCAAGTTCTTCGCAAGTTGTTTTTCTTTTGTTGAACATCTTTCAGGATCTTTTTGTTTTTTTGTAAAGTCTCAAAGTTAAAAAAAGTTTGTTAGATTTCGCGTAATTAAAAACCCAAGTTTCTACGAAATAACAATATGCAAAACTTCGAAAAACCAAGTTGCTCGTTGAAACACGCGCGTATATAAACGACGTTCGTTTTATCGTATTTTGCAGACGATAAATAGAAGACTCCGATCCTCCATCGCGCCGCACGTCAACATGAAGTTACAAGCGAGTCTGGATCGTCTCTACCAAGACTTGGAGAAACTGAAAAGTAAGTTTTACGTTATCCGACGTTACGCGCGTGTGAGCGTCTGTTTTATATTCCTGAAAACATCTCTCGTGAGACGACAACGTCGTTTGCAGGAATTGAACTGAGGCCCGCCGAAATCCTCCTGCCGCCTCTTTCCGGCGGTGCTGCCGGCGAATTGGATTGCATTCTGTGTTGCCGTCTGCTCTGGAAACCCGTCACGACACCGTGCGGTCACACCTACTGCTGGATGTGCCTGGATCGCTGCCTAGATTATTCCTCCGCATGTCCTCTGTGCGTCACGTCTCTGGCTGATGTAAGAAGAGCTTCTCTTTTAATCAGTTTCAATTAAATTTATTTTAAAAAATCAAGTTTTAAAGAAATTCCGTCAAGCATTTGCATGCTCCACCGTAATGCGGGGGAAATTGCAGCTGCTACAGAAGTTTATTTGAGAAAAAGAACATATATTAGTATATTTTTAAATAGCAAAGAGAAAGAGATTCTTTTTCTTCAAATGTAAAGAATTTACAATTAAAAAATTTAAAAAAACTGACGTTGGAATCGAAGCACTTGCTGCGCACTTTCTGTATCCGATGTGTGCGAACATACTTCGTTTAATGAGATAAAGCTTCGACGTGAAGTCCCGTCGAAAGCTCTCGTGTCTTAAAAGCTGCTTGTTAATCACGAGTCGTTGATCCCAAAGAAATTGGCTGGGAAAAGCACGTAGACGACGCGAGAGATTCTGCAACACCTGTCCGTAAATGAGACGTGATGCTTCCTAGCGGTTAACGATGATGCTGGCAGATTGAAATGATTATTGTTTGCGGTCACCGAGACGATCATCGGTGGTCTTCCGCGTTCGTGGCGTCATTATACAATTTCACGGTGCGCATTATATTTGATGACGATGACAACGATGGCGATCATGCGGCGCGCCGCTCCTTGTTTCCTCGTGCCATCTCCAACACAATATCGATAATTTACTGCGTGATTGTCTAGAAAGACAGTAACTCTTCCTACGAGACGCTCTCCTTGCTATTGGGGAGGTGCGATTAACGGTATTGCGTAAATCGCTGCGTTGTAGTTTTATCACAGCCTGTTATACTGATTGTGAAATATATTAAGATGTGTTTAAAATATCTATTATGTGAACAAAAATATATTCGCGAGTATCAAGAATTAAACAAATGTCTTAATTTTATCTCTATAGAGTATTAATTGCGATTACGATTACAATAATTATTTTTACTTTCATTTTTTTTTGAAATTTTATTTTTATCACGCGCCTCTATATTTTATTGTGATCATATATTAGTCGGGAATATAACGTTTGTTCCGTTTGAAGACGTTTATACGATCCGTTTATACGATCGTTTATACGACGCGACAACGCACGTGACAACTCGTTAAACCAATTATCTCGTCTGCTTTCAGTATCTAGCCAGTAGTCAGAAAATTGTGACGGACTTTGTGGAGAGAGCGTTGAAAATCGTGGCGCCTGCGGAATATACCTCCAGAGCGGTGAGTCACCAACTCGAACTGGTCCAGGGACTAGGTCTTCTCGGTAACGAGCAGATTGCCGTCTTCATCTGCACAACCGCCTTTCCCTGCGTCGCCTGTCCCCTCTTCGTCTACGAGCCTAGGTACAGGCTGATGGTCAGAAGATGCGTGGAGAGCGGAGTGCGTCAGTTCGGAATCGCCGCGTGTCTCAACAAGGAGGCGACCGGCACTAAAAGGTGGGTCAAACGGTGGTTTTTTTTTTTTTAAGAGCGACGAGATTGTAAACTTCGGTGTTTACAGATACGCGGAATACGGCACCATTCTCGACATTCGAGATCGAGTATTGCTCAAAGACGGCTGTAGTATTCTTAGCACGGTCGGCGGTAGAAGATTCAGGGTGCTTTCCGGCGGGGAGAAAGATGGCTACGACACGGCGCAAGTGGAATTTCTCAGGGACACGGTCGTGCAGGAAGATCAGTTATTGAATCTCTTGGAACTTCACGATAAGGTGTGAAATTTGCGAACTTGCATTTGACGAAATAAAATTGAATTTCAAACGTGATTTTTCCCGCAACTTATTGCGACTTGCCTAATTTTATTGTCATTTTATCTCCAAAAATTTTGTTAATTTTTTAATTTCTTTTTATCATTTATTTTACTTTCATAATTTTATTGTAATTTCTTATTACAAATAAATTTAACGCTTCTTAAAAACAAAAAAAAAAAAAAAGAAACGTAGACATATCATCATGATGATGTAGGTACGAACCAAGGGCCGAAGATGGTGGGACACCGTGCCGAGTTCTCAGAAATCCGAGATCCAACGTGTCTTCGGACGCATGCCGGACATAGAAGAGGACTGGACGCGTCTGCCGGACGGTCCCGCATGGGCGTGGTGGTTGCTCGCGATCTTGCCGTTGGGGCCGCAGCTGCAAGTAGGCATTCTGGGCACTACCAGCCTGGAAAAGCGACTGCGAGCCATCGAGAAAACCCTCGATCATATGGAGCAGAGGCAGTTGACCGTCGCGGCTGCCCTTTCCGAACAGACGACGACGTCGTCGAGCATCTGCAGGGACGGTCGAGCAATCACGGAAACTGCGATGTCGGTCGTTCAACAATCGTAGAGAGCAAAGATACGACTCTCGATAGTTCGGAAGCAACCGATGTCGTTCTGTGGCCTGGAGAAATAGGACCGCAAATTTTTTTTTGTACTTCACAATGAAAGATGATTCGATAGCAAAAGACAGCAATCTTGAATATTAAAAGTTGACTGTTTAAAAAAAAAATTCGAAAACATTCGAATAACAATATTTGCTGATTTCTTGAAAAACCCAATTAAAACACACACACTCACACAGTACGACTATAAAATAAATACAATAAAAATATATAAAATACAGAGATTTTCCCAGCAATTGCGAATCTTGAAATTTGCATTTACTTCAATTCTTATATTCTCAATCTCTTATTGCATTCTGACGCGAGGCACGAATTTTCTCTACATCCTCCAAGTCACAGGAGGACATTTTTGTCGTTTATGCTGTCAAAATTGGCCGAATCTTTTCTATATATATATATATATATGCCGATCTCCCGTTCGTCGCCGATGCGACATAATTTTTCGATTGACCCTTCGACTTCACTCGACGTACAAAATACCTAGTAGGACACGTAAAAACTCTTGAAATGTCACGTAAGAAAAATGGGTCGATCGATCAACAGCAAACGCTGTCTTTTCCGATTTTGCCGGGAATTTCGAGCGTCTCTTCTTTTCTCTTTGTAGATCTAAGAAGAAAACGTTTAAACGTGTCTCTCGTCGATTTTAATGAGTTTCGGGTGAAGTTTTGAATTTTCAATCTCAGAAACAAACTAAGTGATCAATATTTTATAAACAAATAATTTAGAAACATTTATTTTTTTATTTTTATCTTGTATTTAATAATATTTTTTGTTAATAAGATAAACCAAAAAGGAGATACTTTACAAACAACACTTATACAAAGCAAATATCTAGCAGATTTTATTGTGAGTTATTTCATACAACAACAGATTCGAAATATGTCGAACTTGACAGAGACACTTTTAACGTGTTTTTATATTAAGTTCCAATCTCCGAGCACATCGTGCTCGTTAAACTTTCTGCAGGACACCTTATCGAAAGAATAATAAAAGTAACGATAAAACTTCTCAAAATGTGCCGAAAAATAATTATATCCATTATTTTTTATTATTATAACTTGAAATGTTAAGTTGTGTAAACAGTTTTTTATTATACTAATGGAATATAGGAAGAAAATATACGAAACATTATTGGAGCACATAATTTATCTCATCAATGTTCTCTGGAATTAGAGTCCATCTCGGCCGCATTAACATTGCGACAACATATCTTAGAACAATCGGACATGTTTTTCGATAAGGCGTTTCGATCTTTTTCGCGCTGTTGCAATACGCAAATCTGTTCTTCCAAAATATTATATAAATATATATTATGTATACCTACATATATATACATATATATATATATATATATATGTATACACACATATTTATGTATACACATTCGAAATACGCGTATACGTGACAATCGGAAGCAAGTCTCGTCCTGTTTTAAAGCAAGTTTACGATATAAATATTTTGTGTCTAACGCGAAAAAATATTTAAAACTGTACGCGTCTTTTTTTTAATATAGAAAAAAAATTAATTAAAGAACAGGCACACCGAATTCTTATAATATGATAAAAATAAAGGGCTTTAAGTCTTTTAAAATCCGTTAAAGGATTTTAGTTCGCGACCGTGAGAAAAATTTTGTTCTCTGATAAATAACAATATGCAACACGTCATATTTATGTACGACAGGGAGCTTGCTTTCTTTTCACGTGAATACGTCGAAATCTCGTGCACGAAAATTCGTCAGTGAGCGAATGCATCAGATAATTATCAACAGATGTGTGTGTACTGTCAGCAAAAAAGAAGACTATGGACAAAATACGTCTGAAGTGCGTGCTCCATGAAATTTATAATGAAAACTATCGTTGAAGAAAATTGTTCGTTAAGTTTTGCGACGCAGTATAGTGCGCGCAATTTTCACTGGTGCCATCGCTCTGCGAACGTTCCACGAGTTCTGCCGGTACAATCACGCGCGAAAGCGCGATTGTAGAGAGAAGTTTAATATATATATATATATCTCTGAAACGTGTTATTTACTCTCGGAAAAAAGCGCAAACAATAAAGAACCAGGAGATTCTTTTCCGTTCTTCATTGTCATTGCACAATCGCGGCTCACGCGGACGAATCTCTCCCGGATCGAAGTTTCCTTGACGGGATATATTGTCCGTGCGAGATTCACACAACGATTGATGATACCGATCCGCGCGTGTTTCCGCGGCTCGAAATCCTGAAATCTTTTTTATACCGCTTAGGTTTACTTCTTAGATTTTTCTTAGAGATATATTATATATATATATATACGACTTTTTAATTACGCGCTAGCACATAATAATTTATTTTTCACATCGGCTTTTCGTACCGTCGAGACACAGCGATCGTCTGTGAGGAGCTAGAAACGTCATATCAATCGCGCAATCAAATATGAAAAGAAACATAAGTAGTAAGATTGTGTCGTTATTATTATTGATATTTATATATGAAGTCTATTTTGGTTGTTAATGTAATTATATTTCAAAAGTAATAAGCGAAAATATTTCAAATAACTTGGTTAATTAAACGGAAAAAAATTTTTTAATTTATCATCTTCCGTAGATATGCACTTTTCAGTTTCTAAGGAAAGTATTTATGAATTTTTTTCTCTTTGTTACAAACTTTAAATTTAGCACTATTTTGTTATTACGAAGTATACGTGTGGAGGCGTATTTGAATCGATCAAAGAGTCAAAGAATTAATACTAAAAAAAATAATTAATAATTCAATGTAACAGCTAAACACAAAGTTGATACAGCCTTAGTGAATATAAATGTCTTTGATAATAATGACGACATTCTTTATAAAATGATGTACCTCGAGTATATCCGTTTGAGAAAGTATAAGATAAAAAAAAAAAAAGTACGATATAAGAAGTTTTTTAATCGATTGACATATTAATACGCGATTTAATGTAAAACACTCTCCGTTCGTATCTACGGTTAATTAAAATGATGAGAAGCACATCCTCTATCTAGATTTATATTCTATTCTCTAGACTTTTACGAAATTGTGAATCATGCATTGTGATATTACTATATAGCTTATCTCTTGTATATTGTTATTGCTACGTTATTACTACTACTATACGTAATGCCACAATTTTCCATTTTTACTTCAACATTTCTATATTTATCTTCATCTCTTCATAAAAAAAAACTATTGTATAATAAAATATCACGAAGCCAAATCCGTTGTCGAATTTTTTTTCCTGCGTTTCCTGCATTTTTTTTACAATTATTTCTTTCTGCCCGCGTAAGAAAAAGAATTCTCGACAAATATTCCCAAAGACATTTTTATCACACTTTACACACAATAAATAATATATTAACTAATATATTACTACTAATAATATTTTTTTTTGAATTTTAATTTACTTCTAATTAATCTGTTGCATTTCTATTTAAAAACACACATTTTATACACGTTGCTAGTCATATGCATATCAGTTTTTTACGTGAAAACCAATTAACTGCAATATTCAGAGTGAACTTTTTTTTTCGACGAAATCACGTCGAAATTATGAGCAACACAATTGAATACTTAGTGAAGTATTCAGTTGCACCTCCGCCCAGCAGAGATTATTACGGATTGAAAGTTCTTCAAGACGAGGTTTATTAACAAAATTGAAATTTGATTTGCGTCTCGTTAATTTCGCGTTTCTAGGTAATTCTGTATTTGTGGAAAATCTCTCACGGACCTCATAAAGCACCGATCGTACATCACGTCAAATTTGTTGAATTCGGTCAGGACAAAATTTTGCACGATCAAATACGTAACGGATTTGGTGAGACCAAAATTTTATTTTTTTATCGAAAAGAATGTTTGTTAAGAGATTTCCAATTTCTTAACGACAAATCGATTTAGTCTAATTTTTGTGAATAGTTTTCAACGTTGAGTGTTTGCCTGCAGGTGAACATTTATTAAAACACGTGAGAAAAATTGTCGAAGGGAACAGAAACACTCTTTTGACTCTGCCAATATCTTTAGTCGAAAAAATATCAAAATATTTGTCATTCAGAGACATTGTAAATCTGTCTTCGTTATCGCACGTTTCCTACGAGGTGATCAAACCTTTCTTCGAACCAATAATCTTTTTAGCAACGCTTTTATTTGATAAATAATTCATTGGTTTAGATATTCAACAACAATTCCATCTGGCAAATACTTTACGACAGAGATAAAATAGCCAGAATTAGCTTGGAGGAGAACGAGAGAGCTAAAGTATATGGTTGGAAGCAGTTATATAAAATTAGACAAATGCAGACGTCAGAGAGAGTTAAAGGCCAAAAGGTGAAAATTAATAAGCAAAATGTATCAAATGAAAATACATTTTTTATTAAAAACATAAATAACATTTAAATTCTTCAGAATTCTCGTATTCAGTCATCGATGAAATCTGCGAACTATGTGAAAATCACTAACTCGTCGCTAAAACTCACTACCGGCGCGTCGAAACCTGCTTCGAAGACATCTCCAACCGTCACGGTGAAGAAACGTTCGGAATCGTCGGATGTCGTAACGATCCCGTTGTCTAAAACGGTATCCAGTACTCGAGTTGGCGCGATCGCGGACGACGAAAAATCGGTTTTGCAAAGAAAACCCGTGAGAAACGCTGATTCTGTCAACGCGCAGAAAAAAAATGTTCAAAAAGATCGCGTCGCGTCGAAAACAAAATCGAAGAAAAAAGAAGCAAAAAGTACTGCCAAATATAGCGAAGTGCCTGACAGACAACAATCTAAAGCGGAAAAATATGCTAATAAAATCGATAACGTTATTAGTAAGATGCAAGAAGAAAAATCCAAGTCCGTTGCTTCGAAAGTGTCATCGAAGAGCTCAGCAGAGAACATCACGACCTCTTCAAGTTCGTTACAGAATTCGCGTAAGAAAAGTCTTCGATCGGGAACGAAGACCAAGCCTGATAAGATGGCCGCGTCAAATTCCGAAACGTTTAGCACCGACAAAGATTTTCCCGGTGACCTGTTTCCGAGGAAAAATGACGATTTCGAGCTAGCCGATCTGATAGAAGCGAGTTTGAAGAACATCCGAAGTCCGCGGACCATATTCGATTCCAATTTCAGCTACGTGCAACAACCGGATGCAACGAAGAACGCTTCGAGAACTACTAAAAACGTGATTCAAAGCATCGACAAAGTAAAATATCCGAAAGGTATCAGAAACGTTCCTTCGAGTAACTTTTCCAACAAAATGATTCGAGGCGACGGTACTCTCGACAAGCTTTCCGAAAAATCAGAGCCGTTCAGCGCGTCATCCGTCGAGTCTCTCGCAAACAACAAAAACTCATTACCGAGTGGAGACAACAAACCCGTTAAGTTGTCCAAAAAGTTCCTGAAGACTCAATCGGAACTGCGAGATGTTTTAGATTGGAGACGCAGCGACTCGGCGTCTTCTGAAAAACGATGGGATTTATCGAACTTCCGGAACAAATCCTTCAGCCCGAGGAAAATCGACAAGACAATCGATGAGAAATTTCCCATTGCCAAAGGGCCGTTGAAAAATATCTCCTTACTGAACGCGTACGCCTCGAATAGTTTGGAGAGTAGAAAGGATAATCCGAGAAAGAGCGTTGCTCTGAAAAATCAAATTTGTTCTACGAACAAATAGTTCTGCGAAACTCGTCGGAGATATTAAATCAAACTAATAAAATTCCAAAGATTAGTCTCTCTTCATCTATGATTTTCAAGATTTCGAAAAACAATTGCACGTTAAATGAAATATATTATATTGTAAACTTAGAAATTGATGTTAAAATTATTCTGTGGAGTTAGGAATATATTTACAAACTCGATGAATTGTGAGATGATGAAATTTATTTATCTTTTATACTTTCCGAGTGTATTATATATAGATATATTCCATGTTTGCAGATATATAAAATAAAATACAGCATTAGTTTGCATTTGATGATATGTGTTTAGGTACAAGCTTTCGTTTTCTTTTTGCAGATATTTATATTGCATGATGTAATGATGATCTGATAATCAAGCGTTGGACAATGCGTAAATTACAATTAGCTGGTACACTCGTTATTATAGGAAGAAATGTTGAATGTGTTTTCTAATGTACGCATCTTTTGTGTGTGTATATAAAAGTCTCGGTTACAAAAAAATCATAATTTTTCAAAATTACACGTTGAGTCTCAGTGCGATGTTTTTTTTTTTTTTTTTTTAACACGCGTGTGACGGCCTATCATATAATATTTTACGGTTGTTTCTACTAATAAAAACATTTTCTTCTCTCACTCTGCACGTTATTAAGAAATCACACTCAATAAACCACATTTAAGTCGAACCGCCTAGAGTATCGTGGCAGTCCCAGCATTTTTCAAAAGTTTATTGTCATTTCTGTAACTTTATTGTTGCAATATAAATTTCAACATTTTATATCTCGAACATTGAAACTGTTCTTCTTCTTTCCCAAAGACTACTTTCGGAATTTTCGCTTCTCTTACGAACTTTTTTCTTTTGCCATTTTTTTCTGCGACATTAGCATTATAGGATATTATTTTCTTAACGCATAAAATTTGTAGAAGAACTTTTACATTAGAATCGTAAAAGAGAGCTTTAATACATATTGTTAGAGTAAGACTCCATGTACACACTCTTTCGGATTTAAGGCGCGAAACTATGCAGTGTTTGCTTCTCTGAAATTGACGTGTCCAGCGTCGAAAGTGGCGTAAGATTCTCAACAGACGTCGATTTTTACATCAACAACAGACATAACAAGATTTTGTTCGTAATTCACAAACCCGCCGCGGTTCTCTCTCGGTATTTCGAAAAAACAGTTCGGTTTTGTCGGAAATATCTTTTTGAGAAGATAAAACATTGCTTGAATGACTCTCAACTCTAAAACGATTTCCGAATCAACAGCATTATCTCTTCATTACCGCCACGGTTCCGTCTCGTCGAACATTCGATCTATGTTGTCTTGCAGCATCTTCTCTTGTTCTGTGTAACAAAACAATTAAAACAATTTTTTTATTTTTCACATTTTTTAATTTATTTAAAAAAAAGAATATAAAAATAATCACCTTTCGTTAAATTCGCTATGGTGCATTGTTTTCGTAGGAACTCTGTACATAAAGTTCGCGACAGGCCGAAAGCATGCATGTTGCACGTAAAAGTCCTGGAAGAAATTATCAATATGATAAACATACGAATAAAACACAACTATATTTAATTAAACGAATTAATATATTTAAGGCTCATATGATTTTTTAAACTTAGTAATAAATTTCACGATGATGCTATATTTATTAGATACCAATTAATATTTACCCTAATTGTCCGAAGACGATATTTGCTTGG
This sequence comes from Pseudomyrmex concolor, assembly GCA_014839585.1. Classification (NCBI taxonomy): domain Eukaryota; kingdom Metazoa; phylum Arthropoda; class Insecta; order Hymenoptera; family Formicidae; genus Pseudomyrmex; species Pseudomyrmex concolor. Next base: position 21,827 of record QVOB01007459.1, read on the forward strand.
AACTTTCGATCCTCGGCCGCGAGGCTTTCCTGATCCAAGGATTTCGGTCGCGGCGGCACCGGTCTCGATGCTCGTTCGCACTGAACCGCGTCGAAGAAAGCAGCCGTCCAAAATCTCATGGACGTCCATATCGGCTGAACACGTAAATGCGTATAGAGGTATTCGCGATAGGGCTCTAATCCCGGAACCTCCACTAAAAAGTATTTGAACAAATATATGAGCACCTGTAGCTGCGTTAAATCGTTAATCAGCTATGGTAGTTGATAAATTTTTTTTATATCCAACGCGTGTACGTGAAAAGCTTCTCGTTACCTTCATGGTAGAAAGTGAAGCACATGTTCATGAGGCTTTTAGCGGGCGCGAAGTCGTCCGCCTCGTGGCACTCGAATAACGCGACCGCGAAGTGTTGCGCTAACGAATAAAACGAGGCTTCCGAGACACACGCGCGAGCTCTTCTCGCGTTCACCACTCTGGAGAACCATATTCTTCCCGATTCTGTCTGCAATCGCATTGAAAGAATCGTTAAAAATCGATACGTCGTCTCGCAAATTTTTTGCTCAATGTTTTAGCATCTTTAACTTATATCGTTCAATAAATATTTAGATAGATTTTTTTACATATTGTTTATGTGCTTTTGGAATATCCGTTTGATGCGTACTAGAACCATTTGTCCGAAATTAGCCTTCTGCTCTTGATCGATACTGTTAGGCGCGTCGAAAAGCAGAGGAACGAAGGCCTTCATGAACTCAGCGGCCGCTTCTTCCGACTGGCTGTCGGCTGACAAACTCGAAGCCCAGGATTGAACGGAACACGAAGATCCTGAAAAAAAACAAAATTTTATTTCAGTGTTTTCTTCATTAAATCGTCAATGAAAAATCGTTTAAGTAACACAGATATGAAAATCGACACGTTACCCGATCTCTGCCACATTCTGCGCCCGTCCATGTTCGAATCCAAACTGGTGCTGGGCCCGTATCCGTCCTGATCGCTCGTGGAATCGCTACTACAGGGTATGTCTGTCACAATAAGACGCGGAATTTGAGTCGCGAGCATTCGTCGAAACGTAAATTGTAATCAAGCTAATTGGTGCTTCGCGTTCGCAAAAGCGACACTCAAACTTGCAGTCGAATCTAATCTACAACTTATCGTATACATGTACAAACGACAAAGGAGACGAGTTTATACTATACTACGCACCAAAGTGTGTTTTAGCCACTCTTGCGTATACAATTGCAACGCTACGATATTTACAACTAACTTCGCGGGAATAATTGGAGACAAATAAAAAAACTATACACATGTATATTTCAAATTCTATTTTTTCGGGAAAAAAAGTTCCTCATATGAGAACAAACTTTATATCTGGTATAGTTACGTATAAATCATACGTGAAATTGAAACGATCTCATGTGTGATTGTATTTAATCACCAGATACGGAATTTGTCCATACGTGGAGAACTTTTTTTCCCGAGTTTTTGTTACATAAAAAATTTTATCGACTTTGTCTGATATTGGTTTCTTTTGTTTAATGTGTTGAATTTTAATGTATTATTTTATATGAAGTAAATGTGTGTGTGTGTGTGTTAAAGTGAAATGTTGTGAATGATGATGTCTGGAGTTTTACTTTTGGAAACTTGACGATGTATGTAAATTTCGCAGATGTTTACGAGGTGAAAAACATTTCTCGAATGAAATGTGACAACGCGCTTGCGGCAACGCGCTTGTTTATTTGCAAATGCTTATCATTATCGCGCGCGTTCAATAACGTTAATTACTATCTTGTCCATATGAACGTTCGTTGTAATTATGTGATAAATTGTGCAACATTACGGAAACAGCGGACACAATAGCGCCCGGCCGATGATAAAATGTGTGTGCGCGCGTTAAACTGTTACATGTGTTGTATCCACGTAGAGAAAAGTGTGTGGCAACTTCTTCTCACCTACATGTAAAAAAACAACTGAAAGAAAGAACCTTCGTCGAAAAAGTTGGATAAACTTCCGAAAAGCCCTTACCTCCGATTTGGCTGATTTTTGGCACA